>CAIGRN010123145.1:0-14212 GCA_903798345.1 Fraxinus anomala | reverse complement strand
GCTACTCATAATGAAAACGATGAAACAAATAACAATATTCGAATACATCACCGAATTGAATTGATAATAAAGATGAAAAAGAATCAGCTCTTGCACCAAAATCTTCCTTCGCTTCCAATCCTTGATTTTAATTCGAATCCTTGATATAGTTCTTCTCGTGAATTCCTTTCGTTCTTGTGTTTTTCTCTCAATTTTGCAAAGTGTGGAATCCCAATTCGTGCATCTTCTTGTCTATTTATACTCGCCTTATGGTCGATTTCTGCTGATTTTCACCCGGGCAACGCCTGGGCGCTGCTTAGAGCGCTGCCTTTCTGCTGAAATTTGCTATAACTTCAGGCGTGGGGGCGCCTCATGATGGCGCCTATTTTCTGTCATCCTTTTCCTTTTTCTTGTTTCAACACTTTATTCTTCATATCTTACCATCCATAATTTCAACAAAACACTAGCAAACACATTAAATACATTCTATAAACAACAAATTATTCCAACATATTAAGTTCAAATGGTGCATAATTCGTGTGTAAAACACACTTATCAATGAGGATAGTGATTGCGAGTGTAACCATGATATAAAACACTTTACATGATATATAATCATTAAGTATATGATGGGGGATATGAGATATAAAGCTTGTTCACTACTCCCGGTATCATAGATTGATTAAAATTTATGCTCCGTGATTTCATTAATTGGAGGTCAGGCATATGGCATCATCATTAACGATTTAAATGTGTCCCATATTTAACGATTTATGCTTTTAGAAAAAGGTAATTCAATGTAGTATCATAATAGACCTGAATTCTGAAATGAAGTCTTATTGCTATCTATTTTTGAAAGTTATGCACATATCAATTTTTTTTAATTTCTATGCAATAATAAATTTAACATACAGGTGAAATAACTATTTAACTTTTAAATGAGTTCGGAAATACTTTCAAATCTTGGTGTAAAGACTATTCATCTAGTGATTCTAGTTGTTTCTTTGAGTGTGGACCCTATCATTTATGCATTTTTCTCACCTATAATTTCTCATTGCTTTCATTTTCTTATCAATTAAGCTCCTCGGTCAGAAAGAGTTTGACAACATCCTTGACCGATACTCGCATGTGTGTGGGATCTAAGTAGATAAAAAAATTCTAAACAAGAGCTCCCCACCCCCTATTATGAGTGTGTTGTCAGGGAGCCCTCCCTGACAGCGTAGTATGGTTGTTTTCTTATTATCTTTCGGGTACCTTTGGATCTCTCCATTCTGACTGATTTTAGTTCATTGCTTGTTTTTTTCTTTTCTCTCCTCCTTTCTCACTTTATGTAATATTCCCATTCATCTTTCCTTATTCTATCAGATCTAATCCCCAAATACAGCTTTTATATACACAAAATAAAAACTGTTCTTTATTTGATGAAGACCACAGGAGCCCATCAACATCTTCACATCTATCAAATCCATGCATGAAACCAATGAATTTTTACTATTTTGACAGTTCTAACGACTAATTTTCTCCGTTCCTTCAACTGTTTGATATGAATACAATCTAGTGAAATAGGGTTGTAGTTTGTTTAATTTCTCAGGATGTCACCTAGCTTGGTTGAAAAGGTAGCCGGAAAAGATGAAGGCCAGGGCTCCGGCAGCCGGAGAAATGCGGCGTCAAGGCCTCAAGAACCAGCCCTCAAGTGCCCTAGATGTGATTCATCAAACACAAAGTTCTGCTATTACAACAACTACAACCTTTCACAGCCAAGGCATTTTTGCAAGACTTGTAGAAGGTACTGGACTAGAGGAGGCGCCTTGCGCAATGTTCCAATAGGCGGTAGCTGCAGGAAGAACAAGAAGATGAAGTCTTTTTCTAGGCTTTCTGGGGATTCAAAGGATTCTAGTGGACCATCTGATATTGGTTCAAAGTTGAATTTTTTTCAGGGTTTTTCACCAGCCATGGATTTTCAGCTTGGCGGGCTAAACTTGCCTAGAATTCACCCTCCAAATACTGTTCTTTTCAACAAGTTTTCATCATCTTTTGGCGACCTGCCAAATTCTTCTGGTGAAATTGCACCAAACCCTTGTTTTAATCTTGATTTTTTGGGAAGTTCACCTCTAATGGGATTCAATTTTCCATTATCTTCTTCACTCAAAAGAGGAGAAGGGATTCAAGAAATGGGCTCATCGTTGAATTTTGAGAGCAATCTTGCAAATTCTATTGAGTCCTTAAGTTCAATGAACCAAAATCTGCACTGGAAGTTACAAAGAGAAAGATTGGCAATGCTTGAACCCAATCAGATTCAGAGTCCCCAGCCCATTTTGTTCCAGAATTTGGAAATTTCAAAACCAGAAGCTTGTGGAATTGGAAGTTCAAGAAAGGAGGGGACTGAGACTCCAATTGGAAACTTATCAACCGAATGGTATTTTGACAGCACTTATGCACAAGGTACTACTAGAACTCCTCCGCCTTCCAACAGTACTAGCAATACAATTGAAAGCAATACCAGCAACTGGAATGGAATGGCATGGAGCAATTTGAATCAGTACAGTGCACTGCCATAGCTAGCAGACGAAAAATCAAAAGGTATCCTTGTAAAAGCTGTCAGAAGAATTGAAGAATAGAAGATACTGTAGGAATATATACCAAAAATTATGCAGACTTATCCTATATTTTTCCATTGCCGAATCAAGATGTGAACTTTGGGAAGTTTGTTCTATGTTTTTTTATGTGAATCAAACTGAAAAGAGTTGGGAAATTTGTGGCTAAGTAGGTTTTAAAGTTTCTTTCTTGTTAATCAATGTGGAAATTAGAACAAACTTTAGCAGTGTTTTTCCACAATTTAGTTCTCTATGATTAGAGATAATTAGTGAATTAATGCCTATTATGAGATACTATCTTTGAGTTTTACGATGTTTGTATATATGGAAGGAATATCTCATTGATTTATAGTCTTTCTTTAGAAGTCGATTTTTCAGGTGAGACTTCTAAGAAGCCGTCTTCATGTTGAAACTTAGTGGACTAGACGGTGTGGGACTACTTCCAGTAGAATAAGATTCTCCGAAGTCACATGAAAAATAGGACGTCATGGGTGTTAGTTTTGAACGGGTAGATTGCAACTATTTTAAGTCCCTCATGGAAGGCATGGAAGTTGATTATCAGAAGTAGCTCACATGAAAAATTAGATGTCCTGAGTGTTGATTTTGAACGGATAAATTGTAATAAGTTTCAAGACTTGTTAGTGTACGTGAAAGACATGATATGTTTGAATGGATAAAATGTACAAATTTTTTACCACATCAGTCATGAAAGACATAACTTATCAGTGTCAACTATGACTGGAGTCCATTTTGAATGGATAAATTGTAATGATTTTAGGTTTTACATCACCCGTAGAAGACGCGACTTGTCAGTCAATTTTAAACGAATAAATTGTACTAATTTTTAATTCATACATCAATCGTGAAAGGTAATCAATGATTTTTGAAACGTATGATTATTCAGTTTTATGACCCTTCTTACCAGACCCTTATGAGTCGATTTAAGGATGAGTTTTCACGTGATTTTAATTTCTGTCTTATCTGTATATTACATTAAACAAATCTAACTCAAAACTTGAATTACTTTTAACATTCTAACGCTAATCTTTCTTTTGCATCAATCACTTTGGGATTGATGTTGGATATGGACAGTTATTAAATAGAGTTTCAGAACTCTTCTCACTGTCACGCTGCCCCTCTCTATCAGGTATCTAAGTCAGCCTTCATCAGTTACTGACAAATATATACATAAAACCAGTATATGAAATTAAACAAAACTGTACGTCCTTCACTCTGCCTATATTCTGCACCTCAATGCCCTATACCCTTATTTTCTGTTCTCTTTTTACATACAGTGTGTGCGCCTAGTTAGCTAGGGTTTTTCGTTACAACTGTGCTAGGTGTAAATTATCGTCTACATCTTCTTTATATCGTATCATGTGACAATATACTGTTGAATAATTTAAATTTTTGACAAATTTTCCTTCCAATCAACACTTGTCAACACATACCGTCAACCATTATATCAAGAAAGAGTATACAAGGAGCATAATTGTTTTCGTTATAATTGGTTGCATTGGTGGCTAGAAAGTGTATTGAATGAAAGACTGAAGAAAGAGCAGAAACAACGGCATAGAGTTGGAAAAACTATGAAAATTGTATAAATTTGTTTCGTTTAGTTCTTTTTGAGCGTTGAGACGATGATATATAAGTACATCATTATCTTCAAAGAAATTTAAAGTTGCTAATATTTGGCTAATTTAAAACATTAATATTGCTCAACTCGGACCAATTTACACTACAAATAAAGTTCAACTATGAAAAAACAATTCATCGTGTCAAATATTATTTTAGGGAGATTCTACTAATCTAAGAACGTTTCCTTTCTTCAATTTTTTTTTCTTTTCCTCTTTCTGAAGTTACATATTCCTTCTAAAATTTGTTCGACTAATTTGAAGGTTATAAGATGCAAACTTGATAAATAGGACATAGTATATTTGTTTATTTTTACGTTTTAGTTTTCAATGGTTAAGTTTAAATTAGAGTTGTAAATTAAGACGCACAACATTATAAGAAGCTAGATGTTCCATGCAAGCTAGTTATGTCAAGATCTTTTTATTAATTTCCTTAAAAAATGGCACAAGGCCAAAACATTTGACAAATTTGATTAGGAATTGCATTTGAATATAGACTGTGTCGAGTGCTTCAATCAAGAATTATTTTTCTTGTCGAGTTGAACTAAAAATTAACTTAATTGTAAACTTTAAAGCTTAATTATTCAACATATATAATCAAATTATATTTTTTTTAATACAATGTCTAAGTATTTAATTGGTGTATAATATTTTCCATTGTTGTTTCTATGCAATATAGAGCAAACAATGTATCACTTTTTACACGTCGAGTTTAACTATAACTTTGTGACGTGTATACATATATGTATTTATATCTATATATAGAGTGGTAGTTGTAGTGGTAGTGGTCGTGGTGGTGATGGGGGGAGGGGTTAGAACCGTAGGGAAGGGGGAGTTGTTATGAAAACGAGAAAAATGCATTCTTGACGTCAAGTTATTTGGTAGGTAGCAAGTCCATTCAATATCACACCATCCATCAAGTGACCCTCATCATTACTATTTTAGAATTTAGCAAAATGTCCATAATAATGCAAAGCTGTTCCTAACCTCCTCAGACCTGAATTCACTTCCAAAAACAACACAAATTTTGTCTGTATTAATACCAATATCCTGCATGGCCTTAACCTCCAATCTTTGGACTTTTCTCAACATCAATATTTGACAGGTAATTAATCTTTAGCAAAAAATGATTTGAACTTGAAAATGAAGAATGTTGAAATTTTAATTTGTTATAAATTATTCTAGTTTTTAATCATGTGCATAGGAAATTAATTAGTCGTTTTATGCTTAATCAATGAATTGTTAAATTATTGATACATGTTGGTAATGAAGTAGCATATTATACAGTTGAAGACGATTCAAGAACAACAATTAACATGTAGAAAGTAAAAAGACTATAAATCGATCAAAATTCGTAACAACTATCATAAATAAAGTTACGCACCTCAAACTGTTGCAACCTCCTTATCACTATCAGGATACAATGATCGAATTGCTTGTGCATCAATGACAAGAGATTTTCAGCACTCTCAATATTACTCATATAATATTTCAAAATAATAATAATATTATTAAATATTATTATTATTCTATAGCCATAAATTTATAACTTCCATTACTAATAAGTTAGAATGCAATAAAACTAAAACTTTAATTTTTATGATTTCAATAAATCATCCATAACTGCCTTCAACTGATATTTTTGTACCGGCTAGTTTGACAAAAAATAATAAAAGGTTAAAAGCAAAATATTAATATAAACTACACTACTAGTTGTGAATGCTCCTTTGAAGAATGATAGTTGCGTTTTGTCGTTGGTGATCCAAGACTCACAATAGCATAGATTCTCTCATTGAACAATTTTTGTTCCCATGAATACATAAAATATTGTATTAGATGGATAATCAGAGCTCAGGTTAACACATTACAATCAAGCCTAACGAATGAAAGGGCCAAAACTAAGATTAGCCACATCACATTATATGATGATTACATAAAGCAACTGTTCTAATAAACAATAGTCATAGCAGTTAAGAGTGTATATGCGGCTGTGTTTCTTGTATATTTGAAGTCGAAAAGAACTCAAGTGGCCTTTCTCGTGCACATGAGGATGGCCGTGGGGGTTACACATTATCTCGACCAAATTCTTTTTTTGCTCTCTCTCTCTTTAATCCCTTGAACTGGTTCTCTGCTTGTTTTGTTATGAACAACAGGCCTTTGAGTAGAGATAACAGGCTTAGTCGTTCTTGAAACCCTGGGAAAAGCTTTAGGCGGATCAGATTGTCTACCTTTGTTATCACTTGTTGGTACTACCGTATTGTTCTCGACTTCACTCTTCCTTCTTGACAATCTTTTCTTTTGAACCTCTTGAAGAGAGTTGTTTCCCTTTACCAAAACCGATCCCTGAGTAACCTGATGTTTCACTGAATTGAAGCTTCTTAGAATTCGATGCTCACTCTCATTTGTGATCTCGTCTCTGACAGATTGCCCATGTTCAATAGGGTTGGATCTTAATGGATTGACAGATTCTGAAATCTTTGTGAGTGTCGACTGCATTTCTTGCTCTCGTACCTTAGCTTCAATTTCTTTGATCTACAATTAGCATACGCATATTAGCATTTTTGGCTACATCAGTTCTTTTAACCATACATGCCCAACAAGGTTCATTCAACATTGTTAGACAAGAAAACACATTAGAGCTAATGGAAACTTCTCCATTTATGCTCTTCAACAGTGCGCCTCATGACATGTTAGATTCAAATCCAACGACCAGAGAAGGGAAAATACAGGCACCTTTTGACGAAGTAAGGTAGTCTCGTCAGGATTCTGTTCCTGCTCTTTCAACTTCCTCTCTAGCTCATTAACCTTAAAAGCCCGAGAAAAGATTGTTAGAATTAGCTTGTCACAAACAACAATATTGCTTCGACCTTACTTCCATGTCAATGCAATAACAAGTTTTGCCTACCTTGTATTGAAGGACTACAGAGCGAGATTCGGCCTCTTGGACTTGCTCTTTCAGCTTCTCCTCAAGATCATTAACCTGGTTCACAAATATGATAAGATTCGAATCTTTGAAACAGTCAAATATAATTTCTGTAAAGAGTTAACTCGGAGAACCTTCTCCTGGTATGCTGTAGACTTAAATTCTTCTAGGTATTTGAGCTTGTTTTCAAGATCCACTACCTTCATCAAAGTTCAGAGATATTATTCGAACAATTATTGAAAAAATTTCAAGCTCAAGCTATTTACATACTACTGATTAGACTCAAGAATAAAACTCAAATGATTGTTGTAGAAGAGTACCTTCTGTTGAAGTCTCTCACAAGTTTCTTCCTTTCCCTTTAATCTCTCTGAAAGCTGTAAAACTTGTTTCTCAGATTGGCCGTGGAGTGATGTCTTTAGCTCGAGCTGTCCTTCTAACTCTTTTATCTTGTTTAGTTGGTTTTTGTAATTCTGATCCTTCCCTTTGGCTTTACTTTCTAGGTTTTGTAGGCTCTCTTCAAGGGTTTTCAAAGCTTCGTCTTTGGACCTGGATTCTTGTCTTGCTTTATCAAGCTGAGAAAGATACAAGATAATTGAAAAGGAATGAGCTACAAAAACAAGATGAGATAGATTGACAATATATTAACAGAAGGTTTTGCTTTAGAGTGGAATACCATCGTTTTCATCTTTTGGAGCTCACTGGTATCAATTTGCTTTCTAGCAGGACCCAACTCAACTCCACGAACTCGGGTTGCAAAATTAAGAGAACTCAGAGTTTCACTTAAATCGTGATCTGAAGGATTAATTTGAACAAACATCAAAGTTTTTGAGTCACCACCTACAGCAATGAATAACTACATTATGTTAGAGAAAATATGGACCCAATATAAGAACGAAAGTCTACTTTTGGATGGGCTAGAGACATTATCTGATGTGGTAGAAAATAAATGATGCTGTTACCTAATGAATCTTGGAGTAGATGAGTCAGCTTGGAGTTCCTATAATTACAGTCAGATGACATTAAAATCTGAATGCAAGTGTGTTGGCGCAGTTGGAACAAAATTTGAGGTAGAAGATTGATAAAAACCTGTAAGGTATGTGGCTGCTTTTATTAGCTAAGGCGGATATAACATCTCCAAGGGCTGAAAGTGACCTATTGATGTTTTGAGCTTCCTTCAGCCGCTCACCTTGCACATCGGTCTTTGCAAGCCGTTCACTTCCCGCTAAATCCACAAGCCAAAGCTTGCTCTTCGTGCTTTCTCCTGTGATTAAATTCTTAGCTCTTACCATTATAGAAAGCATGCTGAGACGAGATGGCAAAAGTCAGTACAAGGAAAATATTTTCTGACAATTAAGGCATATTTGGTAAAGTGCACTAAACAATACTGGAGAGTAATGAAGAACAATGAGCTAATTTCTTGCGCATTGTACTATCTAGTCTTCTACTGCGTGCCAAACATACCCTTAATGAATAATTCACTAAATACACACTGCAGAGGCAACAAATCGAAAGAGCTGAGAAAGCTGTTTACCAGTGAGAACGACTGCTATGTTCGTTTACATTATTTGATCCAACAGCACGAGCACTACTTCCAGCCTGCAGGACATTCCACACTTCGTTTATGTCTTCCACTTTAGCTTCCACAATCCCCGGGATATGATGAAACCCTTCTGAAGCTTGCCTTATCTCTAACCTAGAGTATTTTAATGGAGAGCAGTTAATTTCAAAAGGAAAGCAGGATTATGTTACTGCGAAATATTTTAATGCCATGTTTGGTAAGGTGGATTATGAAAATACTCAATAATGTTATGAAGGAAAAAGAATCTAAAATCTTCTCCTATTGGACTGTCAAGTTCAGTCTATTGTATATACCAAACATTCTTTAAATGCATAAATTGTGCATATAAAAGAACCACATGTTTACTTCTTGGATGTCGATGTAGCCAGAAGGTCCCTTATCTGCTCATTGTAAACTTCAAGTACACTAACTGAAATGCTGTATGTATAAGTTTCACTCCTGTCATTGGCAATTTTAAACAATTCTTCCAATGTCCTATAATTCACTCCTCGGTTGATCTCAGTGCCCTCCATTGTGAACGTCTTGCCTGTTCCTGTTTGCCCATAAGCAAATATACAGACATTGTAGCCATCTAATACTGAAATCACCAGAGGCGAAGCATCGGCAAATACATCAGCTGTTCAGCAAAAAGAACAAAAAGTTAGCATAGAGACAACAAATGTGAACCACAATGATGTGTGTCTCCAATAATGCTTGTCATGATAATTTTTCTTTACATAAGAATTATGCATCAAACAAAATAGAGAACCTTGATCATCTTTTGGTGTGTAAACACGGTCAAACTTGAAAGTTCTTTTTGTAGATCCACTACTTAAAATTCCAAGTTCCCCATCCTTGGCTGCATCGAAGTCCACAACAGATGTACACCCAGATGAGACCTCTGATTTGCTTAATGGACGGCAGCGGCAGAATACCCGAATATTTCCTGATGTTCAAAGCTAACCATGGTTAAAAATATTCAAGGATTGTCAAACCGAATAAAAAAGGTAGCGAACCTTTTGTCTCCTGAACTTGATTATAAAGCTTTCGCCTCTTCATTTGCTCTTCATTGTACTTCAATTTGAAATCCTCGCACTGTTCAACTGCAAAATGATCCATATTTAACATAACACTCCCTACATACGTAAGGTTATAGAATTTAACTTGATAACAACTTACCCAGTGTCTGAACTGCAGAGACCATTTTGTTCAAATCAGGAATGGAATCAGCGCATGCATGTGCTTCATAAGAAAGCTGGGAATGCTCTCTTTTCATCAACTGTATAACATATTTCAGCGTGTTTTTTGGATATATACGAAGGAACTTTGTTTCTTATTCAAACACTGCTTCTGAACTTTTATAAGAAAACATTACCTTTACTTTATGCTCTAGATTATTGATTGCTGCAGTCCAATACTTCCTCTCATTCTCATATTTGTTTGAAATCGTCCCAAGCTTTTTGGCTTGCTTCTCCAAAGTTTGATCTACAGGAAAGGAAAAAAAAAGTCAAAACTCAGAAATTGTTAGAAGGTCTGACACATTGTTGCACATAACTTCTATTTCTAGACCTGGCTATTACAATTGAAAACGTATACAGGTGAAACTTCACTACAGAGGAACATAGGAAGAGAAAAATAAATTCCCTCATTATCCAAGGTAAACAAGGAAAAATAAAAAGAGGGCAGGCAGCAGTCTCTCTAAGGCATCTGACCCTTGAAAGTCTTTATCTCTATTCAGTAGTATCAAGTGTGAATCAAGTGGTCTCCAACATACACTCTTCCCACTAAAAGCACTTTTTTTTTTAAAGGTAATCAAATATTTTATTAATCAATGCATAATACACAGGAAGTGTATTTTCGCTTTAAATCAGAAAGTAACAACATGAAATTGGGCAGCCCGTCTATATGCCTAGTAGCCTCATCTGTCTTAATCTGGTAATATCATTCTAAAACTTAGATGCTCATTTGCAAAACGGTATGAAATAAGCTAAACTAAAGTTCTGGGATAGCTGGAGCCTTGGGGTCGGACTGGATCGTCCTCCCAGCATTTTGGCTGCTCCTTCCCCAAACAAAAGACAAATCCCAAACCAAACCTCTGTTCTTACATTAAACCAATTTATAGGGTGTGATTATCATCCATAATATAAACCTTACAAATTATCTCATTAGAAAGATGAAAGTAAAGTTGTTAGGAAGTCAGTAGGAAACATTATAATGCATTCAAATCATAAATGAGAAATGATTATGCACATTTCCAATACAGAAGAGAACGTTAGAGGTAATATTCAATGCAGAAACTAAAACAGTTAATAGATATTTCAAGAATTTCCAGATATCTTTCTACTCTTTCCTGTGAAAAAATATATAGCATGCTCTCTCCAAATAAATTCAAAAATAAAATACACGCGTTAGAAATTTTTATATTAAATCTCACCAAGGGTATATGCTTGGAATGTCTTGTTGTCAAGTTCCATCCTAACCTTCTCAAGCTGCTCGTTAGTAGCTGTCCAAGACATCCAAGATTGATAGCATTCATCCGTCTTGAACTGCAACTTATCACTCAGCTCTTGTATCATTTTCTCATACTTGGCTGTTGATTTCATTCGCACAATTTTTTTCTGCATGCTCCAAATATCGTTAAGTTATAAGAAGCTGCAAAATTATAAAAAGTTACTGATTACTGAACTCAGGTCCCTAGCCCTTAAAAATTACTGAGCAAAAGATCAGCTGTACCATACCTGAGCTGATAGAGAATCTATCTCAGTGGCACAGTTATTACATGCAAAATATTCACGATTAACCTGAGGGACTGCAACCAATGAGAGATGATCAGTGATTCATAACTTTCTTGTTTAAAATCTCAATATTTATCATGATGTTTAACAGCATAAGAAATACCTGACTCTCTAGGTGGTGCTCTCCTAATGCAGATCCCACTCACTACAGGGCTTCCAAGTGTCCCTTCAAAGCGTAACACAAGCAGCCCATCATCCTTAATAGAGAATCTAGCATCAACTAATTGCAAAGGTTTATTGGAACCAACAATTGAGAAGATATCAAAATCAGATAAAACCTGCATGGAAGATAACCCCAAGTTATAAGCTATAATCATGAATTCTTTAGGATTACAAATAACAAAGTAATGAAGAATAATCAACCAACTTGCCATTTCATCTTGCACAAAAACATTGAACACCCGCATTCCTTTGGGCCCATATATATTTATTAATTCAACAAAATGAAGATCCAAAAAGTAATCTCCAGGGGGAAGACCATCAATGCGGTAAATGAAATCTCCCAATCTTGCTGATTGATATATGAACGGATAGTCACCAGCGCTACTGATTAACTCCTCAGTTTGAAATGTATCTCCCCCTTCAAAGGATTTGTCACCCAGAAAGCTTATACTGGAATCTGGTTCAATTGAGTCCTTGGCACCAGCATTAACAAAAAGCACAATTTCCCCTAATTCTGCAATGGACTCAAAACATGATACTCAGTATTTAAGACTCAAAACATTTTATACCTTCAGTAAACTCATTGAAACCAGCATAAAAGGAATTGAGGTATGCTTAAAAGCATTAAAAAATAACGGAAATTTTTCAAAGATTTCCATCTATTTTTTCTTGTTTAGCTAAGCACAAACTTGTCAACCAAAAATTGACAACAAAATTCAGCAACCTACCTTAAGTTGGGAATTTCCATTATCTAAGAGAATGACATCAATCGTTTAATTTACTCAAATCTAAAAATCCTAATCTTGATTTATAGTGATCGTAGGTATAAACATCATAAAAAAAGCCAACCTGAACAATTAGGTTTTAGGAATCCATTCGTGACTAATCTCGAACCAGAATCGCAGACCATTGAATCAGCTAAAGACTCTGAACTTTCATCTTCTTCCATGGCCGAAATTTCACTTTCTTGTTTCAAGATTTTCTCTCCTTCCCAGTAAAAATTGCTAGAAGAAACACGTGGATCTGGGATTTGGGTTTCTAGGTTTTGCCCAAACGGATTGATTTGAACGTTCTCCATGAATTTTGGTGCTCGTGAGTAGGAAAATTTTCAGGTTTTCCAAAATCAAAAGAAAATGGCTTCTTTTTGCAGTAGGGAGCGTGCCAATGTGCTGAATAGGTATGTGTGTGTGTTTTGTCGTTTGAATTTGAATCCATCGGCCGTTTAAATTATCAGACCGTTACGGCCTTTTCACAACATGGCCTTTAAACTTGTAGCCTTAAAAAGTTCATTTCCAAGGTTTTTTGTTTTGCTTATAAGTAAATAAGTAATTTTAATTAAAAAAGGACAAATAACAGGTTTTGCTCTATGTAAACCGGGGTGCCCCGTTGTACAGCCCCTCCAATAGGAGTGTTCGTCGAGTTTTTTATTGAATGTGTATCCTATGTAAAAATTGCAAAACCTTCAATAGCACAACTTTTTGGAGGCTAAGAAGGCTTTGTGCAAGAAGCAAACAAACTCTCGGGGTATAAGTTCTATTGTTCCACCAAATATACCCTTATTTTAAAGAAATACGATGACCTTTTTGTTAACATTGGGTGGATGAGTAATTTAGCCTCAGATTTAAGTAAATAGAATTTTGAAAGCGCACATTTCACGCTGTCGCTAAAAGATTGGTCTTAACTCTTGACACATTATGCTTACTTGTTGGTCAAGTCCAAGCCATTTATCTAAGTGCTAACCACATTTAGGGGCAGAAATAGAAATTTTGAGTTAGGGGGTACAATCAAACTTTCTAAAAAAGTTGCGAGAAATTTTTATATTCGAAAATTTACCTCCAAAAAAAATACACAACGTAACATGTAAATTTACATCCGAAAATGTATGTGGGATATTATTTTTTTAGATGTAAAATTTCAAAAAAAAAATTATTATAATTATATTGAGAAATTTGTCGCGAAAAAATAATCCACTTTAATGAAATAATTGAAAAATTGGAAGAAAAGATGAGTTGGACGTCTATTTTTAAGACGTGCATTTGACGCACCTTTAATTATTTTCGATATTTGTTTAAACCATTCGATATGTCTATAATGTAGTTCTCAAAACGAGTTTTGAGACGATATAGGCGATTTATGGATTCGACTAGCGTATGATCGTCGAAGAAATTTTAAAATTAGCATGTTATCGAAATTTTCGAAATACTAATTTAAAACATCATATTTTGACAAGCCGTAATATTTGCTATGGTTAGCCGTTTCGCGCGCCATTAATGACATGGAAGATTAGACACTGAACACTTCGAAATGACATTAAAATTGCAATATTTCGATTTCATATAACATCCCATAATGACTTCCAAAATTAAGACAAAAAAAAAAAAAAAAAAATTTAAAAAAAAAAATCCCAGAAGTTGGAGGGTCACGTGAGCCATAGGCCACACTTGACCACATTTCCCAGCAAACAACGTAAAAAACATATTGTAAAAAATTGTAAGTGTAGTCGAACAAGTATCAAGTGGTAAGAAAGTGAAGATCTCTTGTCTAATTTATTGAGTATCGACGATAAA
>CAIGRN010123136.1:0-33967 GCA_903798345.1 Fraxinus anomala | reverse complement strand
GGGTTTGTCCGTTTTTTACGAATTGCTAGTCTAATTCGATTGGAAACGGGCCGATGATCACAACTCAGTGCCTTTGGCCCTGACGTACGTCAAATTTTGAGCAGATTCCGTCGTTTAGACCCTCGATTAAGTTTTTTTGCCGTTTATGGTAATTTTTACTTTGACAATATCTCATTCAGTAAAATTCAGATTCGTATTCCGTTTGTTGGAGGACGATCCTGAATCTTAGGATTTTCAATTTCAATTGTTATCTCGAATTTTCCCATTTATGGAAAAATATCATTTTTTTATTTTAATTATTTATTTTTCGAATTTTGCTAGGGTACTATTTAAATCATTGTAAACCCTTTGAGGCCGCAGTTTTTGAATTGAATAAAATCTCTCGTGAGTTTTTCTCATCTTTGTGAGGTTGTTCATCTTTTCTATAATCTTCCGCTATGTCACCATTAGAGGCTGATAGTTGGACAATTGTAGTGTCAAAAGATTGTGGCAAATCAAAATTCATGAGGAGAAGCAAATATCGTGATTACTCGTGATCAAAATTCTTAAATCAATTTGAAGAATTTGCTAAAAGTATAATTCTATTCACGATTTTTACTTAAAAACAAAGACGATCCTTTAAAGAAATTGAAAAATATTTTAAATTTCGTTGTGCATAAATAAATTAATTCCCAAGTGCAACCACGAAACTGATAATAATAATAATAATAATATGCAATTAAAAGTATCATTTCAACGGTTAAATTAACATTCGAAAAAAAGGAAAAGAGCTTTTAAGACGCAATTATATAAAAGCACCAGCAAGCTTATTGGACTTCAACTCTCAGTTCTAAAGTAACACTCCAAAATTTAATTTTATCCCCTAAATAGACGTTTTGGTGTCACCTATTTGATCTTCCATTACAATTACTTAAGAGTTGTGCTACACGTACACCCAAATCTACCATATGGGTGACAGTTCTCTCACCCATGTGGTAGACTTGGATGTACAAAGTAGCATTAACCATTACTTAAGGTGCTATTTCTATGTATTATAAATTCATACTTACTCTAAAAAAATGACCATGAAAAGAATAGTGACTTCCTAAAATTGGAAGCGATTTAAAATTATCTTGTTTAATGCCTTTCATCTTGCAAGCTAGAAAATGAGGTTACCAGAAAATTATCGTCATCGGTTGGGTGGACACTCTACACTCGCCCAATCGCTTTGTATGAAGTCGCTGATTGGGATAGAGTATAAGAGGAGTTTGTTAGCCTTTGTTAACGGATCTAAGCTAATTTCGTTTTATTTGATCTTAATTTTAAAAAATAATTGGAAGTAGATCGAGTTATTGAAATCAAATTTAGGGCACAAACTTCAGAAATACTCAAGAAAATGTCATTTAGCTCTAATGAAGCGATGCTTGATTCCAACTATCAAATTATCAATGTAAGTTTTGAGGGGACTTGGGCTTGGGCCATTTTGGGATGTGGACTAAATCTATTTTAGAAGGAGAAATTAGGCCCGCTACCCTTAAAATGTAAAATATTAGATTAATATCCTTAAAATTGTTTAGAACTACAAATTCTCGTATTAATTACGCTCAAATAGATTTTGTCTTTTTTTTTTTTTTGAATTTTTGTTACTTTTTTGAATTTTTTGTCATATTTCACTTAATAGTCTTTATTTTCTCTTTTTATAGAATTTTAAATGTTAATCATACCACATGAATATTGTGTAAGTAGACACGATGTCACTATTCATCGACATGATATTTTTTAGCATTGATAACTTGGCTCTTTCAAAAAGTGACATGGTATGTCACTTTTTTACACTTTGAATTTCATAAAATTGTTGCCAAATTTAGTTTATATTTAAATGTAAGGATACACCATGGAATTGCATATCATTGACAGTAATGATAACTTAGGGTGTGTTTGAGCCACATTATTTGGAATAGTAGATTGATGGAGAATGTGTAGTTGAAAAAGAAGGAAAATTTATTGATATGGTGGAAAATATTATTTTATTGAAGAATGTGTGATTGAAAATGAGTAAAAGAATGAGAATGAAAATTTTAATGTGGCTCAAACAGGGGCTTAATCTCTTTTTAATAGTGTAAAAACTTAGCTTCTTAAAATGTGATATGATGTGTACCTTTTTTAACAAAAAAGTGACATTTACGTTTTAACAAAGGTTGTTATATGTGCAATCTATCGGGACAATAATTCCATTCATTTTGTGACTTTATACTCATCATCTTGTCTCCATTTGCCTCTTTAACAAATAAAGATATTAATTTTATCCATATATGCAAAAGAGTACAAATGAAATTGTGCGAGTATTTTTTTTAAAAAGTGACAAAGTATGTTTTAATTTCCAGCAAAATAACTCATATGCAAAAATACAAGTAAAGTGTTATATCATGTCACTTTTTAATGTAAAACAATGCTTGAATTCGTACATTTAAATTTTCAAAAATACATATGTATGCATCTATTTAATTGTTCTAAAGTAATTTGAATGAGATATACTATGCCTTTTCAGATAAAAGTGATAGAGAACGTCATTTTTTCACATTCTCATTTTCACAAACATCTTACAGGTATCACTTGAATTGATTCAAAGTTGATTATATATATATATATATATTTCAATCGATTTCCTCTAAAAGGCCTAAAAAGAAAGTTATTTGTCCTAGCATTAAAATGAAACTAAACCAAATTACGTAGAAAACAAAATAAGCATGACTTGAACTAAAATCGATAATATCTGCAAAGAAAATTCTTTAAGGAAATTGATAGTCCATGAATGACTAACCAAGAAGGGGTAAAATGGTTTTTTTTTTTAAATTAATCTTAAATCAAGAAAGTTAAGAACAAGTAGATCAATCAAATAATAAAGTGAACCAAAATAAAGATAAGTAAAAGAGAAGATATGACGCAAATGATAGTGGTTCGATCCAAACCAATCATCTACATCCTCTGTTACCAAATTCTTCACTACGAGCAAGACCTTTTCATTATATTAATTGACTTATGGTGCATCACAACCCATTCAACAACTCCGATGACTTACAAACAAGGAGCACATATCTTTATACAATATTGAGCTTTCAAGGGACCTCAATATTACCCACAATATTGAAGAAATGGTTTTAAAATCAAACTTCTCTCTTAAAAAATGATACATATGAATTAAGTACTAAGAGAGACTAACATTTTAATGAATAGCAATGAATCATAGCTCAAGAGTTAGGTGATAAACTTTTATGAACATGATAATTAAAATTTTGATTCAATCAATCAAAGTTTTTCAATATGAAATGAAGAAGATATAAATGCAATATAAGTTAAAAAGATTTGGTCAATGTATTTCTCTCTTAGATAAATGATAGTTTAAGTATCAAGATAGACTAACACTTCAATGAATGTCAATTAATAATAGCACAAGTGTTGGATGAGAAAATTTAATGAATGTGATGATTTAAGAGTATTAGTCAATCAAAGATTTTCAATATGAAGAAGTATGAGAGATAAATCAAATTTAAGCTTAAAGATTTTACTCAAATATTTCTCTCTTTAATGCACTTGAAATACTTTACGTTGAATGCAAAAAGAGAATCTATTTATAGAGAAAAATTTGCAAAACTTTCTGGGAGTTTGAATGAGGTCCGATTGACCACCATAAGTTCGGATAACCAAAATATAGCCATTAGACAAAAATCATAAATAAAAAAAGGTCAGTGTTTTTGACCATTGGATTGTCATTTGGTGAGATGAACCTTCCGATTGACCTGTCTGGTTGACCTCAGTTCTTGTAGGTTTATCGTCTTTGACTAGTTGGTTCGACCGACTTTTTTGTTTTGGCCTAGTTTAGTCTGATGTGAATGTTTTGAAAAACGTGAACTTTTGAAAAGTATTTTCAACTAATGCTTCAAGGTAAATGATGTTTTAAAATATGATTTAAGTTCAAATATCTTTTTGAAATTAATTTTACCTTCAATCAAAATATTTTATGCAAGTGATAATATAAATAGTTTTCAGTGCATAAAATGGTTTCTGAGCTTTAATCATTCATTGCTAAAGATCAAAGTATTACTTCCTTTACATTTGAACTAAAAAGTCTCGTCTTTGATCTTTTTTCGAAGTTTGGCTCATAAGCTCTTGTCTTGGTCTTTCAAAGACGTTTAACTTTTTAAGCACTTGTCTTGAATGCTTGATTTCGATCTTGATCTTCTTTGTGAATCTAATTTGAAATGATAGTCTTGATTATGATCTTTTGACAATGATCGATCAATTTATCATAAATGCTTTGAAAAACTATAGTTACGTAAATTCAATTTATTTGTAAACAATATTAACTTGTTTGTTATAATAAAAAATTTAAAGTTGTAGTAAACGATTGGTCAAAAATGTCTCCCTTTTTTTATTATGACAAATAATATAATTTACAAAGTAATATTAACAATTGATAAGGGATAAAAATCTCAAATTCAACATATATTTCCCATATCTTTTACAAACCAATAGATCGTCCATTTAAAACATATCAAAATAATGGAATATTCAAAGCATATGTATATCAAATCTATCTCACTTATTTTCCCCCTTTTGGCTTAAACAAAAAGATAATGCATCGAAACTTAAATCAACCATAGGAATGAATAATATTCTCCCTCGATTAAACACAAAATGCCAAATATATGTAAGTTGAAACAAGAAAATAATCATCACATTTATAATAAAATACTAATCAAAACATGAGTGATGAAATGTCAAAAGTTTGAATTATATAATTTTTTACCAATGACGCACATAGAACCAAACATGTAATAACACTTAGTATGAACACAATTTAGCCACATATTAATGATTCATCAACAATGTCCAAACTTTTTCGAATATATGAAAATCTATCAAGTGCTAGAGGTTTAATGAGAATGTCGACCAATTGTTTTTTTGTGTTTACAAAATCTAATACAATATCCCCTTTTGTGTATAATATCATAAAAAGGGATGTCCAATCTCAAAATGTTTGGTTTGAGAGTGCAATATACGATTTTTTGATAAGTTTATGGCAAGGGTTATAATTAAGTGTTCGTTTCATTCATAACACTTGAGCACAACAACCAGGGGCGGAAATATATTCGACTTCGATGGTAGACAACGTAATGAAATTTTGTTTCTTACTAAACCATGATACAAGTGTAAAGCCTAAGAAGTGACAAGTTCCGCTTGTGCTATTATGGTCAATTGTGAACCGGCCCAATCAATATCCGAATAGTTAAGTAAATCAATATGGGTGCCCTTAGGATACCAAAAACCTAATGTTCTAGCACCATTAAGCTATCCAAAATTCGTTTAATGGCACTAATGTGTGATTCTTTAGGATCAAATTGAAATCTATCATGTAATCACATACTAAACATAATAGCAGGTCTACTTGTGATTAAGAAAAGAATGTATCCAATCATACCTCAATATTTAGTTATGTCTACAGAAGTACCTTGATCATCTTATTTCAATTTGATTGATGAGCTCATTTGAGTGTTCATTGATTTCAACCCTTCCATTTCAAACTTTTTGAGCATATTCATGATGTACTTAGTTTGACTAATGAACATTCTATCATTAGTTTGTTTGACTTGAAGTTCAAGGAAAAACTTGAATTCTCCCATCATGCTCATTTCAAACTCCCTACTCATACAATTAGAAAATTCTTCACAAAGGGAAATGGTAGTAGCACCAAAAATAATATGATCAATATAAATTTGCAAAATAATCATATCATTTTTTTGGTGCTAATAAAAAGTGTAGTATCTGATTTTTCCATTGAAAAATCATTCGAAAGAAAAAACTTGCTTAATATTTCATACGATGTTCTAGGAGCTTGCTTGGCTCAAATATTCCCTGAATTGATCTATGCGACCGCATAGCTTTTTGTGCTATGCGACCGCATAGTATTGACAGCTTCCAATTGCTTGCATTCTGGTCTTCGAACTCTATTTCGCCAATCTCGACCTCTTTTCCTCATTTTTCTTCTTCCAATACTCAATTGTTCCTTGACATCTTCAAGTCTCCAACTCCTCTTCCGGTTCATCTTTCGACTATTTGCAACTTGGTCCCTAAACTTCAGTTTTCTTTCGTTCTAGTCCTTTTTTCACTTGTTTATCATATTTTCCGCCACATTCATCATGTTGTCCTGCAACATACAATTTACATAGAATTAAGCTATATTTCAACATATTTATCAACAATTGTCCATGTTTATAGCCCGAAATAAGTGTGCAAAACGCACTTATCAATTTCCATCCTTCTTTTTGAAACTTGAAAATAAAGTTTGATCTCCGAATCATGTGCTTTGAATATCCACTATTCAAGAACTATTTGCTCTTTATCTTCTTTGGTAAATATGAAAATAATTCAATTTTTTTTATCTTTGGAACCCATACAACTTTGGGTCCGGTAGTTAGTGTTAGTGGAAGTTTGAATCCACTTGTAGTTGCTTTCAAAATATAATATCTTTTTGATAAAACAATTAAAAGTTACATGTTCATTTTTATTGCAAAAGATGCATGTGATATTTGAAAGAGGGGAAGTATATGCTTTGACAAAGAAATTTTTGAGAGATTTGTGTTTCAGGAAATATTTGTATCCAATTCCTCTTTTGTTGAAAACACATTTTTGTTCACTAAGCATCAAGTCGAAATTTTAATTGCCTTGTGTGAATTTGTAAATAATTTTAGTCAAATCTATAATCTTTTCTTTTAAATAAAAGTTCTCTTTAGTCAAAGAATTGTGATCAACTTTTTTTTTACAAAATATTTGTGTTTCTAAAAGTTTATTTACATCATTTTTTAATAAAGAAATTTTATTTTTTTAGAGTAGAGTATTTGAGAGCAATTTTTCAAAATTTTCAAGAAATTCATTATATGAGGTAAATAATTCATCATATAAAGAACTGTCATTTGTATTTACCTCATTTTCAATAGTCTTGAAGCACATGTCGGTATTCCTCTTGGCTTTCATTTTCTTCATGGTCATCATCATCATCACTTTTATTCCATGTTGTTTGGAATGCCTTCTTTTTAATGAATTTCTTCTTGTTCGAACACTCGGTTTATTTGTGACCGGATTTGTCACAATTATAACAAACGATCTTTTTACTATTTTCTTCAACATTTTCATCTCTCTATTGGAACCGTCGATTGTTGCGAAAATCCCTCCAATTTTTTACAAGAAGAACTAGGTCAACAAGTTCTTCATCAATCATGTTTTTGCTTGTAGTGCCTTCATCGATTGCCATCTTTAAAGCAATTTGGCGCTTAGGAAGGCTCCTTCGTTTCCTCTTCTTTTCTTTTCTTTGTTTTCTCCTTTGTCTAGATGTGATTCAGCTTATATATCATCAATGTTTCGTAGAGCTCCTCCAATGGATATGGTTTGATGTCTTCAATTATTTCTTTCAACAACTTCATTGAGCTCCAATATTTCGAGAGGGACCTAAGCATTTTACTTACATGTTCATCGTTAGTAAATTTTTTATCAAAGCCCTTAACGTCATTTATAATATCGATGAAACGAATAATCATATCAATAATGGGTTCATTTTGTTTCACAAAAAAACTTTCAAACTATTTAATTAAAATATTGATCTTAGCTTCTTTCACTTCACTAGTACTCATATGAGTGATTTTTAAAGCATGTTAAATATCATAAATGGAATCACATGTACTAATATGATTAAATTTATTTTTATTTAAAGCACATTAAAATAGATTTTTGGCTCTAAAATTTAAAGATAATTTCTGTTTATCTTCTTCATCGTATTTCTCTCTATATTTTGAAATAATTACATATGGTTTACTGTCAACTTTAATAAACTTTGTAGGCTTACAAGGAACAAACTCAATAACCTCCCAAATATTATAATATATTGATTGGATGGATGTATATCATCATTCCAACCTTTCATTAGTTATAATGAGAACCATAGAAAAAATGAGGACAATTTGTATAATGCCCCTCAAGATTTTGAAAATTGAAATTAGCCACTACTCAAGATTCTAAAATCTTGATTTCAAAGTGAGCATGTTGCTCTGATAACAATTGATAGCCCAAAAATAACTAACCGAGATGCGGTGATTTGGTTTTTTAAAATCTTTTTCAAAAATTAATCGTAAGTTAAGCAAGTTAAGAGCAAGTAGATCAATCAAATAATTAACTTAACAAAAATAACGATAAGCAAAATAGAAAAGGTGATGAAAACGATATAATTGTGGAGGTTCGATCCAAACCAATGATCTACGTCCTCGTTACCAAGTATTCTGTCATGAGCAAAGTCATTTCACTATATTGATTGACTTATGGTGCAATCACAATCCTTACAACACTTTATATGACTTACGAATAGGGAACACCAATTCTTATATAATATCGAGCTTTCAAGGGACCTCAATATGACCCACAAGTTTAAGGAAATGATTTTACAGTCAAACTTATCTCTTAATAAATGATACGAATGAATTAAGTATCAAGAAAGACTAACACTTCAATGAATAGTAATAAATCATAACTCAAGTGTTAGGTGAGAAACTTTGATGAATATAATAACTAAAATTTTCATTAAATCAATCGAAGTTTATCAATATGAAGATAAAGAATAAATAAATGCAATGCAAGGTTTGCTCAAATTAATTCTCTCTTTAATAAATGATAGCTTAAGTACCAAGAGAGACTAGCAATTCGATGAACGGCAATAAATAATAGCGTAAGTGTTAGATGAGAAACTTTGATTAATATGATAATTTAAGGACCCGATCGACCACTAGAAGTTCAGATGACCAAAATATAGTGGTTGGACAAAACAATCAAAAGTTAAAATGGTCAAATTTTTTGACTGTTCGGTTGGGTTTTACGATCGATTGACAGCTTTGGCCAATTTTCTTGTTTGGCCTTGTTTGGTCCAATCGAATGTTTTGAAAAATGTGAACTTTTGGAAAGTGTTTTCAATTAGTTTTTTTAGGTAAATGATGCTTTAAAATATGATCTAAATTCAAATATCATTTTGAAAAATCAATTTTATCTTTGATAAAAAAATATTTTATGCAAGTGATAATCAAAATAGTTTTTAGTACATGAAGTGATTTTTGAACTTTGATCATTTATTGCTAAAGATCAAACTATTAGTACCTTTACATTTGAACTAAAAAGTCTAGTCTTCGATATTTCTTTGAAGTTTGGCTCGTAACTCTTGTCCTGATCTTTCTAAGACGTTTGAATTTAAGCACTTGTCTTGAAGGATTTGTCTTCAATGCTTGATTTCGATCTTGATCTTCGTTGTGAATCCAATTCGTAATGATAGTCTTGATTATGATCTTTTGACGATGATCGATCAATTTATCATTGAATGCTTTGAAAAATTATAATCACTTAAATTCAATTTGTTAGCAAACAAGATTAACTTGTTTGTTATAATCAAAACTTTAAGTTGTAGTCAACCATAGGTCAACATAAACCTTAAGTTCAATAGCAACAAACTCTTTTAGGGTATAAATGGCTTCAAGTTCAGTTATTTCATTATGGATTTTGGGTTCAACCAGCCTCAAATCAATCATGGCTTTTGTTTTGATTCTTTTTTAGGTTGGCGAGTAAGTTTGAAGGAATTCAACAAAACGTAAATGAATGTTTCTGGAAATTTATTTAGCATATTAAAATGGAATCTCACCTAAAATAGCTCAATTAGACTCTCCTTATAGATTAAATTAATGCAATAACATAAAAGCGATCTCAAAATGACAAACACAACTTGATAACGAGGTTGATAACACGTTTTAGTATATGGGAATATATTGAAAGCCAATGAAAGGCTAACCAAGAGGGAGTGAATTGGTTATTAAAAATTTTTCGAAAAATTAAATAAATTCAAGTAAGTTAAGGCTAAATAGATAAAATCAAATAATAAGTACAAATGTAAATGCGATAAGTAAAAGGGAGAGATGATGCAAACGATATAATTATGGAGTTCGATCCAAAGTAATGATCTATGTCTTCCGTTACTAAGCTCTCCAGCACGAATAAGGTTTTTTTACTATGTTGATTGACTTGTGGTGCAATCCAACCATTTACAATGCTTCGGTAACTTACAAATAGGAACACCGATCTTTGTACAATGTTGAGCTTTTGTGACCTCAACACGACCCACAAATTTGATAGAAAAGTGATTTTACAATTTGAAACTTCTCTCTTAATAAATGATATGATCAAGTTAAGTTCCAAGAGAGAAATAGGCTTAACAATTTAATGAATAGAAATTAATGAAGTTCAAGTGTTAGTTGAGAAAAACTTTGATGAGAAAAGTGATTTTCAAAAGTTAATTCAATTAAATCATCACTTGATTTTTAAATCAATGTATCTTTGCTAAGCCGAATGACTAAACTAGCCATTGTGTGTCAAAAATCCAAACGTTTAAAAATTTGACCGTTGGACGACCCGGATGTCCGCTAGGACAAAACATTTTCGGATTTTTCTTTTCTTGAGTATGTAAAAAAAAATGTAGGCTTTTGAAATACATTTTCACTTAACTTTTCAAAATGAATTACATTGGTAAAAGATTTAAAAATCAAGTGATGATTTTTATCTTTGTGAAAATAATTTTTATGCAAGCATTTTTATGAATAATTTATCTCGTGCATAAGAATTTAATTTTTGAGCTTTTAGTGATTCATTGCTAAGGATTAAAACATTTTACCTTTACATATGGATTCAAAGCATCTAAGTCTAATAACTTCAATGAATGCTTGATTCGACGTGAATGCTTTGATTGATTTGATATGATTGCCCGACTTCCATCTCATTTTAGCGAGTCTTTTGGTAGTAATACTTTTGTCTTCAATTTGATCAATTTGGTCATACTAGCTATGAAGACTTGAATTCAAATGTTAGAGATAAAACAATTTGTTTGTTATAATCAAAATATGAGATCAACCATGGGTCAACAATTTTCCCCTTTTTGATTATGACAAAAAAGATGATTTGCAGGATATGATTGAACAATTGATATCATATTTATAGAGAAATATATATTATAAATTTATTATGTAATTCGTATTCCCCATATCTTTCATAAATTAATAATCATACATGATATTCCCTCTTTCCCCATTTTTCATATACTCCAAGCATATTATTGTCAAATCATGTATAATCATGCATAATCATTCTCACTCCATTTCCCCAGCACAAGACAAAAACATGGATTAAGAAATAACCATAGGTGATAGCATTGAACATAAAGAGATAACCATAGGTAGTATCAAAATGAAATCCAAAAAAAAAAACATAAAAGAAAATAAGCTAGACGAAGCACGAGTATAGTCAAGTCATAAAAACAAAAAGAGATATTCAAAATATAGAAATGTAGCATCAAAAGTGAGGAGTATGGCTTCGGAGGAGGTGGTTGAGGAAAATGGGCAAAAAAATGAGCGTAGAAGGAATTCTACTGAGCTTGCATTGTTGCCTGTTGTGCCCGAATGACACCTTGTTGAGCTTGGATGGTAGTCTGATAGGCAAAAAAAATGAGTGTAGAACACATTCTACTGAGCCTGCATTGTTGCCTGTTGTGCTCGAATGACACTTTGTTGAGCTTGGATGGCAGTCTGCTGGACTTGCAACTGCTGAAGCATTCCACCAAAACTGTCAACTGATGATGTAAGAGAGTCAATGCGGCTGTTTAGAAGATTGTAGTAATCATCGGTAAATGTGAAGCCTCCATCCGAAGAACGAGGGCAGGAATATCATGAGGGGGTTCGAAACTTATGGTACATCATCGACATCGACATCAACATCTTCATCCTCATCACCCTCGAACGGTAGAGTCGATTAACCCGATGTGAGGTCGAACCCCTTTGTGTGTGCTACCCAATGACCATGTTTTGTTTTTACAATTTTCATTCGTTTAAGGGTTTTGACATCGATGGTGTCGATAGGGCGAAATTTGATAAAAGTCTCTTCATTTAGCACAATGTCAAAATGTTTGAAATTTTTTGTGAGAAGCATTTTGTAAGGTAAAGCTTTAATATGACGTGTGGAATGCACAAATTTCATGAGACCTAATGCAATAGCCGAAAAGTCTAGCTTTCGCCCGATAAGAAAGGAATCAAGAATAAAAAGATAAAAAAGTTTACCTCGTCTGATGACCCCTTCAAGGAAGAATGACATGTGCAATGATATTTTGTAAAACTTTACATCGGAGAGTTAATTGGTTTGCACTAAGTTTTCTGATATTTTCAAAATTCTTTCCAGTGACCCGACGACACGCCTCGGAAGGGTCATACCCTTCTAAAGTTGTATGATTTTTACGAAGAAAAATTTGAATATCACACGTCTCAAGCTTGAGAATATCACGAATGAGAGTTTTATTGATGGTGATATGAATATTTTTAAGTAAACAAGAAATTTCATCCGAACGAGGAGTAATAACCATGTTTTTATAAAAAACATTCATAGGACGTGGATCGGAATGTTCTTCTAAAGTAGCAATAGAGACTCACCCTATGTTTTCAAAATACTCTTCTATATGAAATGCGGGTGCTTCAAAATTAAAATCGATAAAGTCAAGATTCTTACCTATTAAAATGGGGGATTTCTCAAAAGGGTTTGCCGGCACCTCAGGTTCCATATCGAATTCTTCGTCAGATGAAGGTGGTGGAGACTATCTCACAGTGCTCTTGAATCTTTTACCCGCTATTTTGGACCCCGACATTGTAGAAAATTGATGAGGTACAAAAGAATTGAAGAAGAATGAGGAATAAAAGCAAGGGTTTCGAAAAGTTTGGGGGATTTTGGAATGTAGTGAATGAAAATTTGAATTTTGAAGGAATTTGAAGTGTAGATGTAATGGATTTTTGATTTTAAGGGGTAATTGATGATTTGAGTGGAAAGAATGAGTAATGGAGATGAGATTTAGGGAGAGAAAAGTGAAAGAAATGGAAGAAAAATGGAGGACAATGAAGGCTGTCACGCGATTTAAGAATTTGGATTCGCATTGAACCAGACGTCCGATTCACTACCTGGACGTCTAGATAGATGGAGCGTTCAGGTCTCTGTCAAATCGGACAAGTGTCCAGATGGTCCTTCTGACACATCCGGATGCCCTTTTTTAATGTACAAAATAAATGATGACAGATATAGAAGTAAAGCATGTATGAGCACATAGTATAATTTAGTTGAATACTTCCGATTTATCAATGATGCCTAAGCCTCGTCAAACATGTGAGAATCGATCAAGTGCAAGAGGTTTAGTGAAGATTTTGGCCAATTGATTTTCTGTTTTTACAAATTCTAACACAATCTCTCTCTTTTGTGGGTAATCTCTTAGGAAGTGATGCCTAATTTCATTGTGCTTCATTCTAGAGTGCAAGATATGATTTTTAGACAAATTTATGGCACTAGTGTTATAGCACATGATAGTTATATGATCAAATACTAGGTGATAATCACTAAGAGTTTTCTTCATCCATAACACTTGGGCACAATAACTCGCGGCCGAGATATATTCGACTTCTGGGGTTGATAATGCAACAGAATTTTGTTTCTTAATAAACCATGACACAAGTGCAAAACTAGAGAATGACAAGTTCCGCTAGTACTTTTGTGATCGATTGTGCAACTAGCCCATCAACATCCAAATAGCTAAAAAGATCAATATGAGTGCCCTTTGGATACCAAACCCCTAAAGTTTTAGTGCCACTAAGATATCTTAAAATTCGTTTTATGGTACTAAGATGAGATTTTTCAGGATTTGATTGAAATCTAGCACATAAGTACATACTAAACATAATATCGGGTCTACTAGCGGTTAAGTAAAGAAGGAACACAATCATACCTCGATATTTTGTGACATCAACTAAAGTACCTCGATCATCCTTATCCAATTTTACAGATATACTCATTGGAGTGTTCATAGGCTTCAAGTCATTCATTTCGAACCCTTGAGCATGTTTGATATATACTTATTTTGATTGATGAATATACCTTCTCTAGTTTGCTTAATTTTGAGACCAAGGAAGAATTTGAGTTCTCACATCATACTCATTTCAAATTCCATGCTCAAGCATTTTGAGAATTCTTCACAAAGATAGATATTAGTTGCACCAACTATAATATCATCAACATAGATTTGAACAATAATCATATCATTCTTTTCAGTTTTGACAAAAATGGTAGTATCTGCTTTACCTATTGGAAAACCATTTGAAAGTATAAATTTTCTCAATCTTTCATACCAAGCTCTAGGAGCTTGTTTTAAGCCATAAAGAGCATTTCTAAGTTTGAAAACATAATCCGGATACTTGTGATCTTTAAAGGTGAGTGGTTTCTCAACAAACTTCTTCTTGAATGAAACCATTTAGAAATGTATTTTCACATCCATTTGATAGAGAGTAAATCCTTTATAACAAGCAAATGCAAGAAGCATGCGAATGAATTCTAATATAGTAATCGGTACAAATGTTTTCTCAAAATCAATACCTTCTTCTTGATTATAACATTGGGTCACTAATCTAGCCTTGTTACACATAATAATCCTATTTTCATCTCGTTTATTTCTAAAGACCCATTTTTTACCGATGACGATTTGATCATTTGGTCTAGCGACTAAATTCCAAATATAATTCCTTTCAATTGATTTAGTTCTTCTTGCACAGCTAAGATCCAAAACTCATCAAACTCACCTTCCAAGAAATGTTTTGGTTCAATTTGTGAGATGAAAGCACAACTATTTAGGTGATTCCTAATAGAAGCTCTAGTAGTAATACATTTGGATGGATCACCAATAATAAGAACTTTTGCATGAGAAGGGACATACATCCATTCTTTTGGTAGAGTGGGATCATTTAACACTTCGGTAGGTTCTCACTTTATTGAACATTTACTTCTCCCTTGTGTTCCTCTTTTGGATCATCCTTACTTCAGTTTTGAATATCCATTTGTTCGAAGGAGTTTCCAATCCTACATCATTAGTAATACATTTCTCACAATCAAGATGATTAATTTCATCAAAAGTAACATGCATAGATTCTTCAACGACTAGAGTTCTTTTGTTGAAGACTCTATAAACTTTGCTAATTGATGAGTAACCTAGAAAGATTTCAATATCGGATTTTGAATCAAATTTTCCCAAATTTTCTTTTGTGATTAAAATAAAGTATTTACAACCAAAAACTTTAAAATAACCGATATTTGGAATCCTATTTTCTCAAACCTCATATGGGTTTTAGTTTTCTTTCGACTAACTAAAACTCTACCTATAATATAGCAAGCAGTGTTGATGGCTTCGGCCCAAAAGTATTTTAGCATACTATTTTCATTTAGCATGGTCATATCCATTTCTTATAATGTGCGATTCTTCATTTCTGCTGCACCATTTTGTTGAAGAGTTATAGGAGTTGAGAAGTTATGTTCATATCAATTTTCATTGCAAAAAATATCTAAAGCAAGATTATCAAATTCTCCACGATGATAACTTCTAATAGTTGTAATAGAGTATCTTTTTCCATTTTGAACATTTTTGCAAAAGTGTTTGAAAGTATTCAAAGCTTCATCTTTGAGGTTTAGGAATAGAACCCAAGTGAATCTAGAAAATTTGTCGACAAAGACAAAGGTATAATGTTTTCCACTCAAACTAGCCGTTCTAGAAGGTCCAAAAAGATATATGTGGAGTAGTTGAAGTGGTTTTGTAGTTGAAGAATATAGTTTAGGTTTAAAGGAGATTTTTACCTGTTTACCAAATTGACAAGCATAACAAATTTTATCTTTATCAAACTTTAAATTTGGTAGACCTTTAACAAAATAATTTTTGGAAATTTGTGAAAGAAGATCCATGCTCACATAGCCTAATCTCCAATGCCACAACCAAGTATCCTTATTCAAACTCGATAAACATTTTTCATCACTTTCAAATTCAATATTTATAATATACACATATTTGCTACGGCTCCCTATAAACTTATCTCTTTTGATGAGCATCCTTAATAAAGCATTTAGAAGAATTAAATTTAGTATGATAACCTTTATCACATAATTAACATTAATTAAGCAAATTATGTTTGAGGTAATCTACCAATAACACGTTTTCAATAGAAAGAGAAGAATGATTACCAATATTTTCGGTTCCAATAAATTTTTTCCTTTTGCATTATCTCCGAATGTGACATGACCTTCTTCCTTTATTTTGAAATTTGATAGTAACATTTTATCTCCGGTTATGTGTCTTGAGCATCTGTTATTCAAGAACCATTTGTTCTTCATCTTCTTTGATTCCTACAAAAATAATTCAATTTTTTATTTTTGGTACCCATACAAGTTTGGGTCTTTGGTAGTTAGTTTTAGTGGATTCTCGAATCCACTTATTCTTGCTTTCAAAGTGTAGCCTCTTTTTGGATAGACAATTATATGCAATATGTCCATCTTTATTGCAAATGCTACATGTACATGTAGTTTTTCAAGAAGGAGTGTTTAAAGATTTGACAAATATATTTTTTAAAGGTTTTCGTTTCAAGGATGATTTATATCAAATTCCTTCTTTATCAAAAACACACTATAACCAAGTATTAAATCAAAATTCTTCTTACTTTGACAAATAGATTTTTGAAATATTTTTTTTCAAAAATGATTTATATCAAATTTCTCTTTTATCAAAAACACACTTTTGATCACTAGCATTAAATCAAAATTCTTCTTACCTTGAGTAAATTTATAAATAATTTTAGTTAAATCTTCAACTTTTTCTTTCAAGGAATAATCAATAAGTCATAATCAACATTTTCCGTTTGAGTTTCTAAAATTTTCTTCATTTCACTTTTCAACAAGTAGTGCTTTTTTCTAATAATGGAGTGATTTAGGGCAAATATTTCAAATTTCTCAAGAATTTCATCATAAGAGGTATATAAATCATCATATGAACATTTTTCAATAGAGTTTACCTATTCTTCGATTGCCATGAAATACATGTTGGCGATTTCTTTTTTACTATCATTTCCATCACGATCATCATCGCTGCTTTCATCCCATATTATTTGAAGTGCATTTTTCTTGATATTTTTCTTCTTAGTTTGGGCATTCAGTTCTCTTGTGACTGGATTTGTCACAATCATAGCAAATGATTTTCTTGCTCATTTTTTCACCATTTTCTTTTTTCTTTTGGAATCTCTGATTATTTCGAAAACCTCTCCATTTTTTGGCAAGAAGGACTAGATCGTCAAACTCTTCATCACTCATATTTTCGGTTGTAGTTCCTTCATCGATTGTCGATTTAAGAGCAATTTGGCGCTTAGGAGGCTCATTTGATTCCTCTTTATTTTTCCTCGTTTTCTTCTTAGTCTCGTTGTTGTTGAGTTCATATCTCATCAAGGTGCCATAAAATTCTTTCAAAAGATATAAGTTGATATCTTTGGTATCTTCTATTAACATCCTTAATGAGTTTCATTCCTCCGATAGTGACTTGAGCATTTTACTTACAAGTTCACCATTAATGAATTTTCGATCAAACTCTTTGCGGCCATTAATAATATCGGTGAAGCCATTAATTATGTTAACAATGGGTTCATCTTCTTTCATGAAGAATTTTTCAAATTCTTTAACCAAGAGATTAATGTCATATGCGGAATCACACGTGCTAATAAGATTAAATTCATTTTTATCTAATACGCAATAAAGTAGATTTTTGGCTTTAGCATTCAAGGATAATTTTCTTTTATCATCTTCATCATATTTTTCTCTAGATTTTGGAATAGTTTGATCGGGTTGGCCATCAATTTTAATAGTCTTGGTAGGCACATAAGGAGCATATTAAAAAACTTCCCATAAATTATAATCTATTGATTGAATGTATATTATCATCCAACTTTCTAATAATTATAATGCGTTAGTTGAGAAAAACTTTGACGAGAAAAATGATTTTCAAAAGTTAATTTAATCAAAAGTTTTTCAAAGTGAATGATTTATTAAAGATAAATCAATGTAGCTTTACTCAAAAATATATCACATAAATGCTCTTAGAAGTGTGTTATTGAATGTAAAGTGAAGTGGTATTTAAAGTAGTCAAAACGTCAAAATTTTTAACCAACCGGACGTCTACCTACTAAGCTGGATGACTAAACTATCTGTTGTGCATCAAAAATTAAAATGGTTAAATTTGACCGTTGGACGACCTGGATGTCCGCTAGGACAAAAAATTTCTGGATTTTTCTTTTCTTGATTATTTAAAAAAAAGTGTAGGCTTTTGAATGAAATTTTCACTTAACTTTTCAAAATAAGTGATATTGGTAAAAGATTTAAAAATCAAGATAATATTTTTATCTTTTTTAAAATAATTTTTATGATAGTGTTTTTATGAATAATTTATCTCGTGCATAAAAATTTAACTTTTGAGCTTTTAGTGATTCATTGCTAAGGATTAAAGTATTTTACCTTTACATATGGATTCAAAGCATCTAAGTCTAATATCTTCAATAAATGCTTGATTCGACGTGAATGCTTCGATTGATTTGGCATGATTGCTTGGCTTTCATCTCGATTTTCTTTTATCGTAAATTGTGTGTCCTTTGGTAGTAATCCTTTTGTCTTCAATTTGATCAATTTGGTCATACTAGTTATGAAGACTTGAATTCAAATGTTAGAGATAAAACAATTTCTTTTTTATAATCAAAACATGAGATCAACCATAGGTCAACAATTTCCCCCTTTTTTATTATGACAAACATGATATGCGATTAGATTTTGTGATTGAATTCCATATGTTGATTCTGAATTTTGATTTATGGGAAAGAATTGGAGAAGAACAATGAGTTTTCCTGGCCTTTGGGAGTTAGGGCTAAGCTTTTGGAGTTTGTAATGGTTTGTTTTAATCATGAGTTTTGACTGTAATTAATGCAATTTTTAAGTACTAATTTAAACTTATTGTAATTTAAATATAGCCACTAATTTTAAATGTATTTGTATAAATACCCCATTTTATAATATTAGATTTTTTTAGTTGTTAGTTATTTCATAATTTTGAAATTTGGACTTTAAATGGGGCAGTTTGTGGCAAGGAATCCATGTTCCCTACACATCCCAAGTACCAGATTATGTGAGAAATCCCCACCCCGTTTGGGGCAAAACCCTACAATATCGAGTTTAATGAGTTTTTTCTCATCCCCACATCTCCCAAATTGACGCAACACGACATGTTAAAATAGCATGAATGCTATCTTCATCTCATTCTATACACCTTGAGCACAACGTAGTGACATCCACATGCCTTTGTCACGACAGCTAGAGAGGGTATAAGTGAAAATGTTATGCCTTAGGTCCAATCGATTTTGGACATAAACACTTTTAACATAATTAATGCATTATTACAAATGATAGATATATTATTTAATTAAATTATTTGTCTAATAAATTAAATTAATAGAGTCAGTAGATTCAAGTTTTAGTAACTTATTAATCACAAATAGTTGTGATTGTGAGAAACATATTACAGATAACTGAATCTTAAATTATTCGTGTTCGTAACTAATAACTAGATACGGATATAGTTTATAGATACACCAGCACGTATGGTATTTCTCACTCATGAAGTGAGTGACAGATCTCATAAGCTAAAATGTAGTGATATTTAAACGGACGCATATATGCTTTGTTAAGAGAACAAAACATTGGAGACCCGTTGGAGAGATTCCACATGGATAACTGTTTAAGAGTCGGTGGTTAATCTTTAATGTTCTGTATTGAAACTGGTTATTTAACTTGAGGTCATTATAGTACCTTACATGAGGACAGTCATACTTTCATAATGTCGAATGTTTCTCTATCAAGAATCGCTAATACGTCATCATTAAGATATGTCAAGATGTGATCAATAATCAAGATTGACATACTTTCATATCACGTAATTGATTGAATTATATTGATGAAGGGATTACTATTTCACGATAAACGAACAAGTTTAATTTTGTCATACCACATGACATTTCTCGTCACATACATTGCACGACACATTGCTAGACATCAATTTAGGATGAAGAACTAATTTAGGTGAATTAATGTAAAATTATAATGAAGTTTTAATTTATCTTATTTTGATTATATCAAAATAATAATTCATGTCGTTCGGTATCGTGATCGGGAACCTAATGGATCACACACAAAAGAGAGAACTAGAAAAGTGATATTATGAATCAATTAATTGGAAAGTATTTATTGATGGATTTAAGTTAATTGATAGGATTAATTAACTTATGTGCCAAATTTAATTAGTTAAATTAATTAAATATTGGGCTGATTTATGTTTAGTGGGTGTGTCAAGCCCACTTAAAGATCTATTAATAATCAATTGGGGTTTGAGCTTTCAGAAGTTCTCACAATAGCAGTTGAGATTGCAATTACAACTTAAAACACATCTCAAAATATCATAATATTGCAAACACAAAAAAAATAAATAAATAAAGAAATCATAATCTCTCATTCTTGTTCTTATGTTTGAATTTTTATTGAAGGTTGGACAATTGGATATGCATAATGTGGAAAGATCGTGGTTCACAAACGCATAAAAATATCGTGATTGTTCGCGATCAAGATTCTCTAAGGAATTTGAAGAATTTACTAGAGGTATAATTCTAATAATGATTTTTATCTAAATACAAAAACGATCCTTGAAGGGAATTAAAATTATTTTAAATTTAATGTGCAGGTATAAGTAAATTCCCAACAATAATATCAAGAAATGCAACAACAAAAATATTTTCACTTTTTGATGTATATGTCTAGGTGTTTCCAACAACTAACCAGTGTATTAGAGGATGATTCGATAGTACCATCCTTTTTTGTTTGCTATATTGATTTGAATAAAATTGAACATAACTGAAAAAAAAAAATGTCCATAATAAAATTCGGTGTGCTATATGTATATAATGATTTACATACATATGATGTAATAAGATATGATATCATAGAATTTTTTCAATCAAATAAAAAAATAAACTTCTTCACTCTCTTTTTGATACATAATCTATATGTAAATCAATATATAATTCCATTATATACAAGTAACATTATTCAATAAAATTTATCAATCATCAAATTCTGCAAAGACATCTCTAACATGCCAAATGTACCGGAAGAATACAAGTCTAATTTGCTTTATAATTCGAGATTAATGAGGTGGGTCTCACTCGCTCACTTCTCACATCATCTCAAGGCATGGTTTGAGTAGTGAGCGAATCAATCAATTGGTTGCAATTTGGAGCCACATGATATACCTTCCATCATATGTACTTCCGTATTCTTTTCTAGGATGAAACAAATAAAGCCGTGCAGTGTTCACAAACCTTTTCCAAGCACAAAATATTCTCAGACACTGATAGCCCACTTTCACTAAATTAAACTTTTAAATCCAAAAACAAAGATTTATAAAAGAATAATAAAAAGAGAAATTTCTCATTAATACGAACCAAACATGAAAATAAAAGAGGTTTGGCAAGTCATTTTTCAAATGGAATTGTTCTTTCCAAATAACATGGAAATGCCATTGTAAAACCCCAAAAGAATATATATTTTTTTTTGTAAAGACATTTCCTAAATCAACATTTATCTCCTTATTAATAGGATAATTTCCTCAAGATCTCCAACCTTCCATAATAGGGATAGTCATTTCTTTAACCTTTCATTCAATCTTGTTATGTTGCCCTCTTGGCAGCATACTCACAATAGGGGAGCATATTTTTGGAATTTTTTATTCACATGGGTCCCACATGCCATATGAGTGTATGTCAATTAATGTGGCAAAAAAATTCTGGCAAACCTGCTTAATTTACTTTCCTTTGTAGTTGTTACTTCTCAACCTTTTAATATTGTGTGCGTAGTATCTCTACTCAAGAGGACACGTCTACTTAGACAATAAAACCTTGTTTGGTTTGAATATAGATTTTTAGTAGATTTTGATGAAAGTTTGTGTAATTAAAAAAAATGTATTTTATAAGATGTGTGATTAAAAATGAGTTTGAGAAAAAAAAATTTAAATATGGGGACCGGGCTAAATAACCACACAACACTCACATTTTGACTGAATAAAAGCAATGTTTTAAAATTCGATTTGGTCATCGACCCGAAATAGAGAAAGGGTCAAGAGTCAAAAGGTTGAATCAGGGTCGAACACGTGATTTTTATAAAGTAAAAAAATATACATTTATGAAAATAAAAAAAATACATTTAAAAATTTTAAAAAATATACATTTACTGGTTAAACTAGGAACGGGTCACTAGTTTTACAAAACCCGATTGATTTAATGGATTTCAGGGCGGATTTTTAATTAGAGGTTTTATAAACTTAATCGGACTGGTTTTGGTCCTAGTTGAGCCGGCCGAACTGTTCCGACTTTTAAAACACTGAATAAAAGAGTAAAATAACATATAGCCCATGTTTGAGCATTCTTTAATAATTCATTAGTTTCAAAACTCATTTCGACCACACATTTGTCAAATAAAATAATTTTATACGTAAATCAAAAAAAAAATATTCTATTTTTTAACTACACATTCTTCAATTTTTGTATGTTCTCTTTAATTTTTTTATGTTCTTAACATTTGAGTCTATATTCTCTTTAATTTCCCTAAATGGTGCCGGCGGATGGGGATGTGATGGGTGAAGAAGAAGAAAATGAAGAAGACTTTTTAATTTCTTTTTCTTTTGTTCTGATTTTTTTTCTGATTTTAATTCAAAGTTACCATTTTACCCCTTTTAAAATTGGTCAAAGTCAATTTATTGAATCAACTAATGGTCAAACTAATAGAAATCATCAATTTGAACTCCACATACAAGTTTTTGAAAGGTTTGGTACCGTATATGCAACAAAATGAAGGTTTAGACAAACTATTTAAAACTGAAAAGTTTGGTACCGTGACTGTAATTTTCCCTTTATTTTATATTTTATATTTTTATATAAATCTTATTTAAAAATTAAATAAGATTAAACATTAAGTAAATAATTAAATGAGATGATAAATAAAAATATTCTAAAAAATTGTTAAAAATGGGATTCATGTTTGCAAAAATGACTCCCACAATCCCTCGTGGAAAAAAAAAAAAAAAAAAAAAAGGATTTGTTGAGAGGAAAAAAAATGAAACAAAAGAAATCTTTTTAGGATAATTTTACCATTTTAATCCCATACTTGCGTCAGCGTGGTCATTTAAGTCTAACTAGACATTGAGGATAATGCTCGTATAATAATAGAAGGTTGAAGACTTATATTTTACAAGCGAAATGTTGAGAACATGACCACCATTCATAAAAGGTTGGGGACTTCAGGAGGAATTTACCTTAATCAATATACTGCAGTCTATTGCTTTAGTATGCACAAAATTCATAAATGAAATTAATCTTCGACGTGGCATGCATGAATTAGGTTACCGGTCTGAATTTACTTCCCGTAATTATTCCTCTTGTCGAAATGTACACGAATCTGAAATCTGAACGTCCACTATTTTTATTTTTAATTGTAATTTCTATATATGGAATTTTCAGACGAAGCATCTGATTCTCTTATACTATTGCGCCAAATTTGACCGAAATAGATACAGATCAAGAAAAAGAACTCCAAGTATTGAATCTTTTAGTGGGCAGGGAAAAAAGATTGATAATACAAGGTTCTAACATTTTTTATATACAAAAAATGAAATAAAAAATACATGTTTTGTCGTCGTGTATGAAAATTCAAAAGCATCATTTTCTTTAAAACCTTGTAAAAACAGCTTATAATTATTTGTATCTTTATCCGAATTCGAGGCACCGGCAAAATGAAAAATTACAGTTTATTCAGAATCGGTTAATATTCTTTTCTGCCTGCTAAGAATCAATGGCCAGATCGAGAAATATTGTTGTTTAGAATTTGTCCTTTGGGAGATTCAAGGGCCAAAAATAATTTGGCAATCCGCTAACAAGAAAATGTCATGTGTATTCAGTATTCATGAACCATTATTTTTTTCTACACTTCAAAAAAGTTGCTTATTTTATTAGGATGCTTTGTTTTGTTTTCTTCACATCTCTGATCCATTTGGACTTAAGATTTAAAAGTTACATCTTAAAAGGAATAAAGCTAAGTGTAGAACATTTGTTGACAACAATGGTTGACAATTATGTGTTGTTAAAATTGTAGCATGTGATGTAAAAAATAGTTTTTTTGAAATGGATAGATATGCTAATGCCAAATATGATGTTGTCAATCAATGTTTTCAATCAATATTGTACATGTAGCATGATTCTCTTAAAAGATCAACCTTATTAAGAGGAATAACCCAAACTCTTATAAATTTGTCTATGTTTTCATTTTTATTTGATATGAGATTTTATCACGCATCCGCAAGATGGTGGATCGCTTGAGCAGATCAATCTTAAAATTCATATGCTCAAACTTTTTGAGTTTTATTTGGATCGAATTACTTTCGACCTTAATGGGCTCTGGTACCATGTTAAAAATTTGGGGGTTCCATTTTAAAAAGTTAATCTTATTAGGAGGAATAGTTCAAACTCTTATAAATTGGTTTATGTTTTCATATTTATTCGACGTGAGATTTTATCCCTTGACAACAAGTTAGTTATGAATTTCCTAATTAGAATAATTATAATTAGGTACAGGTTGATTGGATTAATTTTTTTTCTTTTTTTATTTTCCTTGCAGGATATGGAGGACACCATCGAGCAATCACATCCATTTTCTTATATTTAAATTTGAGCGAGCGGGCGAGCAAATCCATGGTGAGCCATTAAAGCAAGTTGTATTATTCTTGTTAATGAAATTAATTTCAGATATAAAATTTATAGGTGAAAGATTATTCTGTGTTTGGTTATGGATTCCATTAACTAACATTATTCCTCCTAATCATGTCCTAATATTGTTGAAACTCTTACAAACCTGGTACTTGCTGCCCTGTATAGACTTTCCGACATCGGACTATGTTATATGTACATCAAGGTTAACATAAAGGTTTACACAGTGCCACGTGACATTCTATCATTTATTAGTTTAAAGCACAATCTGCTTTTTCATTAAATCTTTTCCTTCCACATCATTTCAGTCACTCCTTCTGGCGGATTTCTTCTGTACAATCGGCAAAATCCAATTAATATTTATAATTGTTGAAACTCTACATTCAATGTCTGATGTTTAGATGAGTGTGACGAATTTGAGAAGTATACTTGTTTTATTTTCTTCTTTTGTCTTGTAAAATGTAATGGTTAGTCTCGGAGATTCCTATGCAAAGGTCCTGTCAATCAAAATCATAGTATATGCAAGCTGTTTTTAGTTTCTTGGGGGTATTAGTTCGAATTAAATATGCCTAATGAGGTCTGAAAGAACTATGAAAGAAGATCAGCTCAAAGGGATTAATTTGTTATAATTTATTGAAGCAAATGTGAGCTTTATGTGCTTGGCTGCCATATCTTGTTAATAAATCAAATGAGACCATTTAAATATAAAATGTTAGAACAGGCCAGTCATTACTAATGTTTATAGCCAACCAGGGCTCGTATAGAAACAGTCAAGCTAGGTCGACGAACCAATGGTCAGCCGACAACACATCTGTTGGATTATATGTTGAATTATAATGATGAAGTTAACCATGTGGCAAATGACATGGCAGCAAATGAGATGGCATTACAATCAGCCAAAGGAGATGACTCAAGCATCAATGGTGGTCCAGCATTGAAGGAATGATCTAGAAGAGAAAAAGGATATAGAAGGATTCATCACATGGAGTTTGTTATTCTTTGTAACCATATTTGATTCTTTGTAAATATTCCTTTTTTGTACCGGTTTGTAAGTTTATAAATTGGCTGTAAATTCATTCACAAATAATTAATTCAATTACAAGAATTGTAATCAAAGCAATTGCATTATCAGCTGATTGTTTGGCACCTTATATTTTCATTCCTTTTCACTTTCTTATATGGTATCAAAGCCAAAATAATGGCTGAGCAAAACGTCCAAACACAAAATGTTGAAATTCAAGCAGATTCATCAAATGCTAGTGCAAATCAAAATCCAAGAATTAATCTTGAAAATGGATTTGATTTCAAAAACCTTGAACATACACACCCAAGCAGCCCCTTTTTCATTGGAAGTAATGATGGAAATGGAGGTATATTGATTACTCAGATTTTGGAAGCAAACAATTATCATGCCTGGGCTAGGTCCATAAAACGAGCCCTTAGAATCAAGAACAAGTTGGGTTTCATAGATGGGACAATCTGTGAGCCAGCTGACCAGAACGAGCCCATAATGGAGCATTGGCTAAGATGCAATGATATCATGATTACTTGGCTCCAAAACAACATGGCAGTAGACATCAGGAACAACACTGTGTATGCTGAAACTGCACATCAGCTATGGTTGGAGCTCGAGCAGCATTTTGCACAACAAAATGCACCTAGAATCTATGAGGTTAAGCAGGCCATTATGGTTCTGGTTCAAAGCCAAGATGATGTAAGTGTTTATTTTCTAAGTTTAAGATTGCGCTAGATGAACTTCTGAACTATGAGGCCATCCCCAATTGCACCTGTGGAGGCCTGAAGATAGTAGTTGAGAACCAACAACGAGATTGGGTAATGAAATTCTTAATGGGGTTAAATGAATCATACAAGGACATTAAGGCACAGATCCTACTGATGAAACCTTTTCCCACTTTGAATGAGGTCTATGCTACCATCCAACAGGAAGAGAAAAGAAGGTAGATATGAGTAGAAGGAACTGTAAATGAGCACATATCCTTCGTGGCCAAAGGAAACTGGAGAGAAAGTGGTAAACAATGTTCCCTACTGCAGAAGAAGGACTACTACTGCACCTTCTGTAAGATCTCAGGACACTCTCTTGAAAGGTGTTTTAAAGCCAACCCAAATAGGCCTGTATGTTCACATTGCCAAATGCCTGGCCACAAAGCTGATAAGTGCTTCAAACTCCATGGATATCCATCAACTCTCAGAAATGATGGAAAGAACAGATACATACCAGCTGCAAATCAAGCCACTGCCACTGTAATTCGAAATCAAGAACAGAACAACAAGGCTCAAGTGCCAATGACTCAAGAGCAATATTTCCAACTCATGGCTATTCTGAAACCATCCACTAACCAGGCTCAAAACACTGAATCCAACTCTGAGAGTATCATTCCAAAAATCTGTGGTACATCATATTGCTTATCAACTACTTGAACTAAGCACTTTGACAAACTCAATGCTCTTTGGATTCTGGACATTGGTGCAACAGATCATATGATATGTTCACCATTTTATATCACCTCCACTAAATCACATATTGACTGTTTTGTTTCCCTGCCAAATGGGAACATTATCCCCGTTACTCAGATTGGGAAAACCAAAATCACCAAAATTTTAACTCTACATGATGTGCTATTTGTTCCCACTTTTGATTTTAATCTGATATCTGTTAGAAAGTTAACCTTGGAATCACATTGTTGTGTCATTTTTCTTTCTGATTATTGTTACATACAGGACCTTTTGACTTGGTCCACGACTGGAATGGGTGAATTGAAGTCATGTCTTTACCATATGATGAAGACACTAGTTTCTCCTGCAACTCTTCAACAAAGTCTGAACCAGCTAATGAAAAGATCATGTATTGCAGCATCTGTGACTAGCCTTTCAGAACCCTTTGATATCTGGCACTACAAATTGGGGTATCCATCATTTTCTATTTTTTCCAACAAAGCCATTCCCAAACTAGATAGGTCAAAGCCATGTTATGTTTGTCCTTTAGCCAAAATGGACAAGCTTCCATTTCCTGGAAGTCAGGACAAATTAGAAGCATGCTTTGATTTAATACACATTGATCTTTGGGGGCCTTGCAATGAAACAAGCTATGATGGAACTCATTATTTTCTCACAATAGTTGATGATTTCAGTAGATCAACTTGGGCATACATGCTAAAATTTAAAGCTGAAGCATCAAAAGCCTTACAGGCTTTTTATCACATGATAGAAACTCAATTCAAGACTAAAATAAAGATCATTCGATCTGATAATAGGGGGAATTTAATATGAAAGATTTTATCTTGAAAAATGGATTATACATAAAAGATCATGTGTTGAGACTCCTCAACAAAATGCAATAGTTGAGAGAAAGTATCAACACATTTTAAACATTGCAAGAGCCCTGAGGTTTCAAAGTGGATTGCCATTAAGGTATTGGAATGAATGTGTTATGACTGCAGTGTATCTCATCAATAGAACACCATCGTTTATTCTGAATCACAAAAGCCCCTTTGAAATTCTATTCCAAAAGGAACCAGCATACTCTCACCTCAAGGTTTTTGGGTGTCTTGCCTTTACTACTACCCTCATGCAAGGCAGACAAAAATTTGATTCTAGAGCTAAAAGGTGTGTGTTCCTTGGATATCCTTTTGGGATTTAGGAATATAAACTCATTGATTTACAAAATAAAAGAATCTTTGTGTCCAGAAATGTTGTTTTTCACGAAACTATCTTCTCTTTCAAAGAAGCCAAAACTACAGAGCCCAATAAAGCTGGACATCTTACTGATTCCTGTTTATATCATGATTTACCAATTCTTACTACAAACAATCACACGTTACTGGAACCTGAAGAGCCAGATATGCAGCATATCTCCTACCATGAAGGTCACAGTGAACACTATAACACAAATCAAAACTAAATTGAACAAGCCATAGAACAAACAGACCTACAGGCTGATGAACCAATAAATTCTCTCTTACCAAGGAGGTCTACTAGAATCAAAAGAACTCTCCAGTACTTGCAGGATTTCATATGTCAATAGGTGACTTCATTCACTCAATTGCAAAGCTTGGCCAAGACAAAAGGATTCGTAATCTCAAGTAGCCCTTATCCTCTTAGCAATAGTGTCTCTTATAAAAGGCTAACCATTCCTCACAAAGCTTTTGTCAACTCTATAACTTCTTAAATTGAACCAAAATATTTCCAAGTAGCCATCAAGCACCCTGAATGGTATGAAGCAATGAGGACAGATATTGAAGCTCTTGAGTCAAATAACACATATGGTTGATCTGCCACCTAAGAAAAAGGAATAGGATGCAAATGGGTATATAAGATCAAGTTTAAAGCTGATGAGAGCATCGAAAGGTACAAAGTTAGGCTAGTTCCAAAGGGTTATACATAGCAAGAGGGCTTGGATTATCATGAGACATTTTCTCCTGTGGCAAAGGTGGTCACGTAAGCATCAAATGATCGTTAACGTACCATGAAAGGGTGGTTCTTATACCAATTAGATGTCAACAATGCATTTTTACATGGAGATTTGAATGAACATGTGTATATGTAGTTGACTTCTGGATATGACAGTAATGACAAATCAAAGGTGTGCAAGTTACATAAAAGCTTATACGGCTTGAAGCAAGCTTCAAGGCAGTGGTATGCAAAGTTATCTGCCTTCATCACTCAGCATGGTTTTCTCCAATCAAAGGTAGATTATAGCTTATTCACTAAGTTTACACAGAGTACTTTCACAGCAATCCTCGTATACGTTGATGATCTTATCCTAGCAGGAGATTGTATGGACACTATCAATGAACTTAAGGCTGCACTTGATGATAAATTTAAGATCAAAGACCTGGGAAAATTGAAGTACTTTCTGGGAATAGAAGTGGCAAGAACAGATCAAGGAATACACGTATGTCAAAGAAAATATGCTCTTGACATTTTGAGGGATTCAGACACCATAAGATCAGCACCTTCAAAGATACCTCTTGATCGAAATGTCAAATGGAGTAAAGAAAATGGTGAATTACTTCCTAATCTTTCTATCTATAGGAGGTTAATAGGGCGATTATTGTACCTAGCTATAAGAAGGCCAAACCTCTCATATCCAATAAAGTTTCTGAGCCAGTACATGGATGAGCCTAGAGTGCCACACCTCCATGCAGCATTCAAAGTACTGAAGTAGATCAAAAGAGCACCGAGATTAGGATTACTCTATTCTACTACTTGTGATGTGCAGCTCAAAGCATACTCAGACTCAGATTGGGCTGCTTGTCCAGAAACTAGGAGATCTGTCATTGGTTACCGTGTGTTCATTGATTCATCACTTGTATCATGGAAGTCATGTCCTCTTCAGAAGCAGAGTATAGGGCAATGGCGCAGGCGTGTTGTGAAGTAACATGGATGAAGTATTTGTTGGAAGATCTGCAAATTGAACACAATCAGACAGCAAAGCTATATTGTGACAACAAATCAGCTATATACATTGCCACTAATCCCCTTTTTCACGAAAGGACGACGCATATAGAAATAGATTGCCATGTTGTGAGAGATAAAATTCAAAATGGGAGTATAGTTACTGAGTATGTCCACACTGGATCCCAACTGGCTGACATGTTAACAAAGGCTTTGAATTCTTCAAGCCTCTACTCGCATATGATCAAGATGGGAGTAATCGATATCTACTCTCCATCTTGCGGGGGGTGTTGAATTATAATGATGAAGTTAACCTTGTGGCAAATGACATGGCAGCAAATGAGATGGCATTACAATCAGCCAAAGGAGATGACTCAAGCATCAATGGTGGTCCAGCATTGAAGGAATGATTTAGAAGAGAAAAAGGATCTAGAAAGATTCATCACATGGAGTTTGTTATTCTTTGTAACCATATTTGATTCTTTGTAAATATTCCTTTTTTGTACCGGTTTGTGAGTTTATAAATTGGCTGTAAATTCATTCACAAATAATCAATTCAATTACAAGAATTGTAATCAAAGCAATTGCATTCTCAGCTGATTCTTTGGAACCTTATATTTTCATTCATTTTCACTTTCTTATATTATAATTACTCTTTTACTATGAAATGAATGATAAAGTTCCAGGGAGTTGATGGTGAAAGATGTGAAATGTACAAATCTAACAGATGGAGAACGTTCATATCGGTGAAGGCCTTTAGAAACTTGGTTATTTTTTAGCCAGAATAAATCACTAATGCGAATCATCTAAGGCTCCGATATGTGTATGTTAAGGAGAATATTTGGTTTAAAATGTTGAAGCCACCACGATTTTACGACTGATTCCAATATCTATCTTTGTAAAAGTAAAATCAGAGCAATGCTCTTTTGCTTTATGAAATTCATTTTGGAATCTTCAAATTTCTTTTCTGGTAAGTCCGCACTAATTTGTTAGATGAGTACTAGTGGGATCACTTGCAGTTGCAGAGCAAATTTTTATTTAATTTCTTCTTTGCTGAAGTGAATTTCATCTACATCATTAACAAGAATAATGAAGTCTTTTAGAGTACTGTTGAATATATGCCTGTATTCCAAATGAAATTATTGAGTTAAAAGATACCCAAAATATTATTCTTTTTTTATCTGCTACGTACACATGAGTTTAACACCATGGACTTTTTATATACCTCATGTAGAGTAGAGGACAAATTTGAATGTCCTGTCCTAGGTGAGAATTATATTATTATTATTTTAAATAATTTTGCTTTGGTTTTGTCAAGAGATCATTTTTCATTCCTATCCAGTTAAAGAAGCGTTATAAGATTGAATGTTGACATATTCATACTTATATTTGAAGACTTATGGCATATAAAAAGAAAAGAGATATGATAGAGATCTGAAATTGAACTCTCTTGTACTGTTCATCCATCAATATTTCGACTTCCTTACCCCGATACCATGCGTTTGACGAAGGTGCTTAACCACAAATGAGATCATCGAGACGAATGCAATAGTAGTTGGAGATTTAATAGAATAGAAATCGAAGTCTGCCTGATTTTAAATTTATAGGTTTTTGTAAATGAGAGGAATACAGCAGAACTACGGATTTACCAATGATTTTGCTACAGAATTTCAAGACAGTTTTCCCCAAAGTTATGGCAATCAGCAGCAGTCTAATCCCATGGGGCTTTGTTTTCAAGCTGTAGCCACAGAAAATGACTCAGGCTCACCACAGCAGAACTTTTGGCCTGTAAATTCATCCGGCTCCATCATCGGCAGGCTTGGATCACCGGCTTCAGCTTTCTATGCAACCGAGCGGTATATGGGCTTAACACAGTATGAGAACCAAAAAAATAGTCTGTATTCTCGTTGCTCCCAACAATCCAAGAATTCTTATCAACAAATACCTTCGCATCATCAGTCTGGAAATGGCTTCTTTGGAGATTCGTCTGAGCAAGATTTCGAGTCAAATAATGCCTCCATTCCATCGGTTATGAAAACTCAAACATCACACGATCAATTCGTCAGTTGTGAAAGATCCTACAAAAATCCTTTCGGAAAACTTTCAGAGAGTGAACAAATACTGCAACTAAAAAACAAGCTGCTAGGTGATCTTGATAATTCAAATAGGAGAAGCCCTTCTGTTTCATTTGATGTAAATCAGGATCTTGGCGTAAGTCTTTCATTTTTCGTCTCTCTCATTGATGCTACGAGTTTCAAATTAATTAGTTGATCAGAAATATTCACACAGGTGTCTCAACATCTATATGGTTCCAAATTTGAGCATCTAAAGCAGTTGGGAAGTCTGCCTGGATGTTTTTCGTCTGCTTCAAATCATTCTGCACCCAGCGGAGGAGCAGTTTCATCAAGTAAGATGAGAATCAGATGGACTCAAGATCTTCACGATCGATTTGTAGAGTGCGTAAATCGCCTTGGGGGTTCTGATAGTAAGTGATTTGATATTTATTCAATTTTTTTCAATCTAAGACCATCATATACTGATTGTTTCCCCATTCAAAACATAGAGGCAACACCCAAGGCAATCCTAAGGCTGATGGATTCAGAGGGACTAACAATCTTTCAAGTCAAGAGCCATTTACAGGTATAAGTCCCAAAACTTTTCATTACTTAATATCTGATTAATTTGAGGAATCTGAATTGCCATCTTTTAATTTTCATTATTTATTTTCTTTGCAGAAATATCGAAATGCAAAATGCTTGCCTGACACTGTTGAAGGTAAATTTTACCTCTACCGATTCTGTTAGTCCATTTTTGAGTTGGCTCTAATCTGATACTATTTTCCTGCAGGAAAATCTGAAAGGAAGACAAGTGGCAATAACGCTGCGCAGTTTGACATAAAAACGTAAAAATTCCTATGTCAATTTGCTTACTCGGTTGCAATATTATAAAATTCTGTGAATCGCATTTCACGTTTCTCATGGTTTCCTTTTTGTGCAGTGGTATGCAACTCAAGGAAGCACTGCAAGTGCAACTAGATGTTCAGAAGCGTCTTCATGAACAACTAGAGGTAGTTTTTATCTCATCCACAGTAAAATGATCAAAATACATTGCTTATTGTTAAGTGAATTTAGCTTACTTTTCCATGGTAGATTCAAAGAAACTTGCAGATGAGGATTGAAGAACAAGGGAAGCAGCTGAAAATGATGTTTGATCAGCAACAAAAAACAACTAGAAATCTCTTTGATTCCAAAAATTCAGAACCAAATCTCAACCTCTTCTCAACCTTCGAGAATTCACAGATTTTGGCTTCAGGAGATTCAGATAATAATATGGTCTTCCCCTCCAAGATAAGCTAGGTCCCTGCCACAGCCATAGTTGAAAATGTAATTGGATAAACATTACATACATTAATCATATACAAGTTTCTTTTTATCGTCTTCTTGTGTACATCCAGAGTTTTAAAGCACAGTTTTCTAGGAATTCTTTTTTCATTAATTTTGTGGTGGAAAATTCTGCTCGTGTGAAATAAAAGGATTTGAATTTTTATGGAGTTGTAAATTCAAGGTCAACAGATCTTATGACACTTGCAGATTTGCACAGAGTGATGAACAAATTTTGGATTGTATTCAAGATTATGTCTCCCCTTTTACACTGATGCTTAGTCTACTCAGGGGCGGATCCGGGGGGTCCTAGGGGGGCAAGTGCCCCCAACATTTGAGAAATTGGATTTTTTTTTTTTATTAAATCATGTTTGGTATCAATTTTAA
>CAIGRN010123106.1:0-15267 GCA_903798345.1 Fraxinus anomala | reverse complement strand
GTAGGGGTGAACACGATTCAATTTGAACGATTTATGATAAACTTTCAAATCAAACCACTTTCATTTTTTAAACCAAACCAATCCAAACCACCTTTTCGGTTTGATTTGATTTAAAACCACGGTTTAACAAAGAAAAAAGTAACATATATCGAATAAGATAAATCATAAATATTAGTCTAAAATTTCATGTTAAAACATAAATAGTTTCGTTTAAAATATTAAAAACCAAAGTTTTATAATTCTAATCATTATAATTCAACAATATGATAGAAATATTTTAACCTCTTAATATATGCTTATTGATGCAACATTTACAATTGTAAGTTGTAACACATGATTCATTCTTTCCATAAAGATAAGAATATAGTACATGAATTCATTGAATCATCAAATGCTTCTATCTTATCCAAATATTGATTAATCACTATAGGTTCCTGATTACTATGCAACCAATTTTTATGGCAAATCATCACCTTAAGTTTGCACTCAACGAACTCATAAAGGAATCAAGAATCGGACTACTAGTAAAAAATACAAACCTAGAAATAATTGTGAATATTTGAATAGCCAACATATCCTTAGCAATTTTGGGGGACAATTTTATACTTATTTGCATTCAATTTCCACCAAAAGTAATATGCCGAAATGGTCATTAGTCAAATCTTCATAACAACCGTTTAAGTAATTCACCAAATCATTGTACCAATTAAATCTAAAAACTAAGTTAAAATGTAAATAATTAATTGAGAGACTTGACCGGGAAATTAAGACACAAATTAACATAAATTGTCGTCTCCTAAAAATTTAAGGGAGATCGACCAAAATTAGAACAAAACAACACATCTATCAATAAAATATGCTAAACACTTATCAAAAAACAAGAAATTTTGGATAACCTGACTTGAAAATTTAGTCGAAATTTGAGAAAATTATTAGTAGAAAGAAAAAAATATGTGAGTTTGAATTAAAATCTAAATTTAATTGTGTACTCAATTCTAATGGGCGATCAATTAATATGGTTAAATAGTAGTTGTTCAATACTTTACCTAATTTGAGGAATTTGCATTCACGGTTGTGATGAGTACTCATGGGTATTAATTAATTAATTAATTGGGATGGATAATTGTATATTTATGAATTGAGTTTAATTGGATTATGTTTAATATGTACCCTTTTAATTGAGATGTATTTAGTTTTAATTGGGTTGGATAAAATTAAATTAATTTATCTTCAATTATTAATTAATTAATTTTTATAAACGGTTTGATGATTTGAAACGATTTCAAAGATCAAAAAATAAATCAAAAATCTTCTAAGAGATTTGGTTCGGTTCAAAATTTGATCGATCCACGTGGACCTAAATCAATGATTTCAAAAAAAAAGCGGTTTCAGTTGTACAGTTTGACGATTTCATTGTTCAACCCTATGAACTTTCCGAGCAAAGTCTCTTCTAGTCGTTAATCTTATATGATTCTTGTTGAAGCATGTATCAATGAGTGTAGGGCTTACAAATTTAAAGAAGACACTCCATTCATTGGATTAAAAATATCACCAAGATTTCGTGACCAAGACACACATCTATGTATGACGGTGCACATGCAGCCCATTAATAGACAAATTGAAACATATTTTTGAATACTTTATTGCAATATACGCATAATGTAACATGGTTTTCTTTCTAACCTGTAACAGAAAACATTTCTCTTGTTTCTACGTGCATATGTTGCTGTATAGCTAAGCCTTTAGGCAAACTTTCTTGAACAAAATAACATGCTATGGTGATCAAATGGGACCCCAATGTGTCTTTCTGAAACATACACACGCGTGTAGAGTTGGCAAATAGCCCTTTTCCTTTTTTGAATTATATATAACAAATTAATTAGCTAATCAATCTGAAATTTCTGTAACTGAGATCATCGATCAAGTTTGCCAAATTTCGTTAGTATGTGTTTGGATTTCTTGTTTGGGGTTTAGGGATGAGATACACCACTGAAAAAAGCGACCCCGTGCTAAGGAGTTGCATGGACGAAATTTAAATGACGAAACTTTTGGATGCTATTTCACGACCAATAAACATTACTGAAAACGTTAATACTGGAATGAAATTGGTTGAGTATCAGCAAAAGAGTCCTACATTTAACTTCACGTGTTAAAAATTGCTAACGAAGTGATGTTATGATTTAATTAGGCCATGGACCATCTATAAGGATAAAAAAATGTCTTGTCCGTGTCCTGCCCCTCGTTTCGTGGTTTCCCTTCCAAAATAGATTGGATAGAATCGAGATGGGGACGGTGAACATGGAACCCACCTTGATTATTATTTTGTATTATATTTTACATTTTTTAAGGTTAAATCTTACCAATTTTTTTTTTTCCAAAAAGGTATTAAAAAATAATCAAGTAAATGGGATGGTAAAAGGGGCGTGACCTCACCTCGCCGTTGGAAAATTTTCGGCAGGGCGAGGGACGGGGAGGGCCACCATGTCCCATTGCCGCCCCTTCATCGGCGCCCCTTCATATCCTGGTGCCCTCCCATCACCTTCATGATCACCCATTGATACCGATTACATATTTAAACATCTTTTGTACAGCACACTTTCTTTAACCAGAGTCCCTTTAAAAACTTCAGTTAAGGCTAATGTACAAGTTTCCTACGGTGACGATGTGTCATTTCTGAAGCTCTTATTTGCTAATTTTATTTGGTTATTAAATTTTACCATTAAAAATCACAATACCTTCAAATTTCTAAGTTTCATTTGTGTTAGAACTTATGTTGTATTGGCAATCCTTTAGACAAAAGAATTATTATAAAAGAAAATAATTGTTATAAGAGAGTTATAAAGGTCAAAAAATCTTTTAGAATGTTGTATAGATGAATTATGAATCTTTGGGTTCAAGTATGGAACAAGGAGAAAGAGAATTCGGATTCACGTTAACTTGTCGCCTAGCTGATGCTCGAGCGAAAAAAAAAGAATCATTGTTGCCCGCTTGTCGCCATACTGTTGCTCGAGTGACACATATGTCGCTCGCTGTCGCTAGCCTGGCATTCGAGAGACAGTTTTTCGAGAAATTCTAGTTCACGTTTTTCAAGAGTTCTCTTCAAGGCCCCTTTTTATAGAGCTAGAGATGGGGAGAATGTAAGCAGCTTCCCACCTTCCTCCCACGTCCATTTTTGACATGCAAATCAAGTTTTATATTTGTACTTCTCTATGCTGTTGTAGTCACTAGAGGTCTTATCTTGAATACTTGCACCATTATTATGCAATTAATACAATTGTTGAGTTGTCCTTAGAAGGCTTCCAATCAAGTGATGAGCTAAATTTTGCTTAGCATAAGGATTTCGATATCCTCGAGTTGCCCTGGTACTCGAAGAGAGGCAGTACTGCTGATGTTTAATCATCTTTTTATTGCTAAACCCCTATCGATGTCACAAGATGCTGAGGATGCCACTTTGTAAATTGGTAATGATGGAGAGGTCTTTGGTCTGGGTATGTAGATGCCTTTGACTTTGTTGATGGACGTGTTCTTGGAAAGTCGGATTGTAGTTCTTCTACTGATCATCATTGGCACATTTGCTTGAGATTTTTTATGACCAAATTGTTGACTAAAGCCATGTAATGGCTAGATAATTTAGTATGCCACATACAGTCTCCTGAATCCAAGTAATGGTCTGATTCACATAACTTTTGTAATGACAATGTACTTTTCCCTTCTCGCTCCTTCGTGCATGGGCTATTTCGTGCACTGTTAGCTTACGTACTGTCTACTGTGTATTGGGTCCCAACGTGGTTTTATTTCACGTCCTCAACGGTTTGAACATTTGACATTGTTGACAATTTGAAATAATTATCTCCAAGTTGGTTCTCCATCATACATGCTCCTAATTTGTCTCTACTGCTAGCTGTACGGATTGACTAGAATCATTAGCTTCACTGTAAATATTTGATTGTATCTCAGTAGGTATAGTTTCCTTATATTAATCAATTATGGTCCTAAACTATAGGATCAAAAAAAGATGATATATACAATGGCTACTTATGGTGATTGTGCAGGAGAGATAATGTATTTTTGAAACTTTTCCTCACAAGCTTTTTATTTCTGACTTGGTATCAGAGCGGTTCTTATTATTTGCTCTATATCATTATAGCATGAATTCTCATATACTCCTCGCAACATGAGTAATGACAAACCCAAATCATTTGTACCAATTATCCAAGTTCAATCAGAAAACCCCAGTTTCACCACTAGTGTCATTCGAACCGAAGTCAATTACGATGTTTGGTCCAAATCATGGAAATGCAGATTGCAGGATGTGAGAAACTTGAATATCTTACAGGTGAAACACCTCCTCCAAAGGCTACTAATACTTCCTATGCGAAGTAGTATGCTGAAAATCAAAGATCGAAGGATGGTTACTAACTTATATATCACCGGAGATTATGAAGTGCTATCTTAGACTGTCTATTGCACATGAAATTTGGAATGCTCTTGCCAAAGCTTTCTATGATTGGTTAGATGAATCGCAACTCTTTGCACTGAATCAATGGGCATTCTCCACCAAATAGTTTGGTCGCTCTCTTTCCACCTATTTCGGTGATATGATAGAAATCTTTCAAGAGCTAGATCATTGTGATAAGAATATCATGAAATATCTCGAAGATATTGTCGCTTACAAATTCAAGGTGAGAGTCTCAGCAAGGATCCTGCACTTGATCTTGAAGAAACGTATGCATATGTTCGTCAAGGTTCTATTCGTCGAGTAGCACCGAGTGGTGAACCTGGAAACTCAGAATCATCTACTATAATGGCTCATCGAGTTAAGCTTCAATAAACACAAACACACCTGAAAACAAATTGAATATCTAGTCTGTCAAATCCTACTATTGACCAAAATAGATCATCTAGATCACATAATCACAACTATGAAATAGGAGCTGCATGACCAGAACATATATGTACTCATTGTGGTGAAACTAGACATACTAAATCACAGTGCTATGAATTGACTGGGTATCCTGAATGGTGGGATCCTACTAAGGCACCTCGCAAACAAAATTTAAAGTCAAATCATCATGCTTCTATTGTTGTGGTTGAACCATCCACCAATACCACCACCCTTGAGGAGGCCTTCTCTTTCATTGCTACTTCTGGGAACAGTGGTAAGGTTATTCATACTTATGTTCCTATTAGTAATAGTGATTGGATAATTGATTGGGGCGCCACAGATCACATGACCTTTGATATTAACCATATTCAGTTCATGAAATCCTCAAACCAATATATAGTGTCCACAACCAATGGTACTCCATCTATCGTGGTTGGAGAAGGTTCAATTTCCATTACAAAAAAATTGAATTTGGATTCTGTTTTGGTTTTGCTTCTCTTAATCATAATTTATTGTATGTTTTGATCAAATAACTCTTGCTTTGAACTGTATTGTGTTTTTTTGGCTTAACTTTTGTGTTTTCAAGTACATCCGAACTCAGAAGACAATTGGTTATGGTACTAGGAGAGTGAGGCTCTACCATCTTGATCTAATGCCAGCAAGTTCAAATCAGTTAGCTCAAGTTTTTCCAACTAATATGTGTAACAAACTTCAGAATTCAGAGATTTGGTTATGGCACAGGCATTTAGGCCATGCATCTTTTGGATATTTACAGAAATTATTTCCAAAGCTTTTTTCTCAATTAACTGTTTCAAAAAGTGTAACGTTTGTGAATTGGCCAAATGTCATCATGTTCCATTTCCTAGTAGTATGAATAAAAGTCCTGTGAGTTTTATGGTTATTCACTTCAATGTATGGGGGTCTATACATACTCTTTCTTTAAGTGGAGCACGTTGGCTTGTTTCATTTATTGATGATCACACTCGCATGACTTGAGTTTTTTATAATGAAATAAAGAAGTAAAGTTAGCCCCATGTTTAAGAAATTTGAGAAAATGATAACTACTCAATATCAATCTAATATTCAAGTTCTCGAATTTACATGGCATTGTTAATAAAAAAAAACTTGCTTGTACTCCCCTTAACAAAAAAGGGTAGTAGAGCGAAAAAACGGTTACCTTCTTAAAGTCATTCATGCTTGCTTGTCTGGGGCTTAAATGCCTATCAGTTATAGGGGAGAAGTCATCACCCCTTCAGCCTATCTCATCAACCGTGTACCTTCTAGTTCTCTACAATTCCAAACTCCCTATGATGTCCTACATAATATTGTAAGTGCGCCAACCATACCGAATATGTCCCCTAAAGTTTTTGGGTGTGTAGCTTTTGGGCATCTTCACAAACCCTTGAGTAATAAGTTGGAACCCCGTGCCCTTCAGTGTGTTTTTGTTGGCTATACTTTGCATAAAAAATGCTATCGGTGCTATCATCCCCTTCTCGAAAGCTTTATGTTACCCTTGATGTGGTCTTTCATAAAGGTGATATGTATTATTCTACCACCGAGCTATCACTTCGGAGGGAGAATAGAGATGTAGTGCAGACTTTGCATCATTCTTTGGACAACTTGAACCTTATAAGGGGTGATGATTTGGAAACTTGTGGTAAATGTCCAAGTAATGGTGAGACTGTGCAGACTTTGCATCATCCTTTGGACAACTTGAATCTTATAAGTGGTGATAATTTGGAAACTAGTGGTGAACGTCTAAGTGATAGTAATACCATGGATAGCAGGGATGATTGTCTAGATGGTAAGAATTATTTAGAGAACGAGATTCAGGACGAAATGTTGGACCAAATGGAAGTTCAGGATCAAATGGAAGTGCAGTCAGCATCTCAGCCATCTTGCTCTTCTCACAATGTACCATCTCACCGATTGTCTTCTTAGTCATTCCATGCCCGAGTCCTAGGTTAATTTTGAATCTAAACCTTATCTAAAAATATTACCCGATTGAATCACAGAGAAAAACCCAAAGTTAGATATGAACATATTCTCAAATCCAAATCTAAGCAACTATATATCCTACCATAGATTGTCAAAGGAAAATAAAGTATTTGTGAATCAATTATACGTTGTATCTATTCCTAACAGTGTGCAAGAAACTTTGAAAGATCCTAGCAATGAATGAAAAAATGAAGTCTTTTCAAAAGAATTCAACATGGGAAGTTGTCGACTTGCCTGAAGGGAAGATACCTATTGGATGTAGATGGATCCTTAGCATTAAATACAAAGCTGATGGAACCATTGAAATTTTCAAAGGACGATTTGTCGCTAAAGAATATACTCAAACATACGGAATTGATTATATGGAGACTTTCACATCAGTAGCCAAAATTAATATCGTTCGAATCCTATTATCTCCAATAGTGAATTTTGATTGGCCTTTGCACCAGTTTGATGTAAATAATACATTTTTGCATCGAGATCTCCAAGAAAAAGTATATATGTTACCTCATCGCTGTAATCTGCAAACTAAAGGCAATAAACATGTTTGTAGGTTGAGAAAATCCATGTATGGTTTGAAGCAGTCTCCTAGATCATGGTTTGGAAGATTTACGAGCTTTATGAAGTTTATTGATTACAAGCAAAGTAATTCAGATCATACTCTCTTCTTGAAGCATAATGAGGAACGAATCACAGTTCTTATTGTGTATGTTGATGATATGATAGTAATTGGAAATTATCCTAAAGAAAGGAAAGCATTGGAGGAGCATCTTATCCATCATTTTAAAATGAAGGATCTTGGTGAATTGAAGCATTTTCTTGGAATTGAAGTGTCAAGATCAAAGAAAGATATTTTTCCGTCACAACAGAAATATTCCTTAGAATTATTGAAGGAACTTGGTATGACAGCATATAGCCCAACTAGCATTCCTATGGAAGAAAATAAAAAACTAGGTGTGCACCCAAATCAAGTTCCTGCAAACAAAGAACGCTATCAGAGACTGGTTGGAAGATTAATGTATCTTGCACACACTCGGCCTAATTTAGCTTATGCGCTAAGTGTTGTCAGTCAGTTCATACACTCTCCAAGTGAAGAACATATGAATGTTATCATTAGTATGTTATGCTACTTGAAGTCATCTCCCGGAAATGGAATTTTATTCACAAAAGGAAATAGTTTAGTTATTAAAGGCTATACAGATGCTGATTGGGCTGGGTCAATTGAGGATAGACGTTCTACATCTGGCTATTTCACATTTGTAGGAGAAATTTTGGTTAGTTGCCGAAGTAAAAAACAAGAGGTAGTTGCTAGATCTAGTGTTGAGGTTGAATACAGAGGAATGGCTAAGGAAATATGTGAATTGTTGTAGATCAGAAATTTGGTGCAAGATTTATATATTAAGCAAGTTAGCCCTATGAAGTTATACTGTGATAACAAGGCAGCAAGTGACATTACACATAATCCAATTCAACATGATAGAACTAAACATGTTGAGGTTGATAGTCATTTTATCAAGGAAAAGTTGGAAGCAGAGTTGATTGAAGTTCCTCATGTTCGATCTCAAGACCGACTTGCTAATGTGCTGACCAAAGTCGTGTCAAACCAAGCATTTAACAAATGTCTAGACAAACTTAGCATGAGCAACATCTACGCACCAACTTGATGGGAAGTGTTGACAATATGGAGTAATTATCTCCAAGTTGGTTCTCTATTATTCAAGCTCCTGACTTGTCTCTACTGCTAGTTGTATAAATTGACTAAAATCATTAGCGTCAAGTAAATATTTGATTGTATCTCAGTAGTTATAGTTTCCTTATATTAATCAATTATGATCCTAAACTATAGGATAAAAAAAAAAAAAATGTTGTATACAATGGCTACTATGCTTATTGTGTAGAAGAGAAAATGTATTTTAGAAGCTTTTCCCCACAAACTTCTTATTTCTAACTGGCATCTCCTTTAAGAGATAGTTAAGTTAAACATTGGTACAAATTCAACAAGTTATTCATTGGTGCTAGCATTCAACTTAAGTGTCTCTTAAGATAAAGGTTTTGGGTTCCAATTGCTAGGATGCAAAATAAATTCACGTTGGGGCTCAACTTTCAGGGGACAGTATGGATGAAACGCATCATAAATTTATCCTTTGGCTTCCTGAATCCCCCACCTAAATTCATCGTATGTCATTCGATTTTTAAGACATTCTCCTTGAGTTTATCGAATAATTGTACTCATCTCCTCGCCTATAAAAAGGAGTTCTTTCTTGAGAATCCCATTTGTTTCCATCGCATTTCTTTCGTTTAAATTTCATTATTTCTTTTAAGACTCCTTCAATTTCATCGTAAGGATTTTTGTTTTAGTCCCATTATCTCCAGTATGCAGGTTAAAGGAGGCAAGTCTCATTTGAGATATTTTCTTGGCTCCACTACGAGGAATAACTAAAACAACAATTTCATGAAACGAGGTATCTCATGAAGTGAGGAATAAATAGAACAATCATCTTATGCAGGTTAAAGGAAACAAGTCCCACTTGGGATATGAGCTTGGCTCCTTGCTGAAGAATAAGTAGAACAACCATCTCCCGAAATGAAGAATACATCCCACGCAGTGAAGAATAAGAATCTCGCAAGTCGAGGAATATACATCTTGAAAGGTGCAATATAAACATTTTGAGTGGCAAGGGATATATATTAAAAAATCCCAGAGCTAGCCTTGAAGAGCGAGGACCTATGTACCATTTCAATAACTGGAGGCCTTACAAACTTGTCTCGAATGAGTGAGGATTTACAAGTTGCCCGTGGTAGGGAAATTGCAAGCTAGCGTATCACCTTGAGCGATTGGAGATCTTAAGAGCTAGCCTTTGCGGGTTAAGGTTTCATAGTTCGCCTCAATAATAAGAAAATTGAGAGCTGGGGCACGTCTTGAGCAATTAGAAGTCTTGGGAGTTTGTAAAAATCCAAGCCTTATACCCGACTGTTTTCTTACGTATTGTCCACTCTGGAAGGAAATCAACCATCTTACCTCTCACAAATTTCTTTTACGTCCCAATATTCAAACCCAAAATCTCTACATACAAGATATTTAAATTGAATCGTAGTACCAAATAAACAATTGGAGGATGCGACAGATATTTGTGAGGGGTAAGATGAAAGATTCCCTCCCAAAGCAAATAGTACATAAGAGAACGACTGGGTACGAGGCTCGGGTCGTTACAGATTTAGTCTTGGGAGGGGCGAGGTCTTGTTGCTTGCATCAACAATAAGAAAATCGCGAGTTGGGATCGTGCCGTGAGCAATTGGTGGGCTTAGGAGCGAACCTCGGAGGAGTAATGTTTTATAGCTCACCTCAACAATAAAAAAAATAAAAAAAAATTGTAGGTTTGGGGCTCGCTTGAGAAATTGGAGGTATTAGGAGCAGGCCTCGAAAAGGCAAGTTCTTATAGCTCTCCTCAACAATAAAAAGGAATTGTGGGTTGGCGGCCTGCATTTAGTAAATGGATGTCTTGGGAGCTAGACGCGGAAGAGCAATGTCTAAAAGCTCACCTCAACAATAGGAAAATTGCAAGTTGGTTCACCTTGAGCAATTAGGGGTCTTGAGAGCTGGCCTCGGAGGGGAAATGTCTTATGCCTTGATCAATTGGAGATCTCAGGAGCTAGCCTAAGATGGTTGAAGCCTTGTAGCTTTCCTCAATAATAAGAAAATTGCAGCTGGAAACCGCCTTGAGCAATTGGAGTTCTTAGGAGATTGTCTTCGAGGGACGAGGTCTTATAGTTCGTCTCAATAATAATAAAATTGTGGGTTGGGAGCCCGCATTGAGCAATTGGAGGTCTTAGAACTAGCCTCTGATGGACAAGGTATTATAGCTCGCCTCAGTAAGAAATTTGCGGACTGAGGGCCCTCTCAAGCAATTGAAGGTCTTGTGAAACTAACGTGATAGTCACAGTTTTCGTGATAAATACTTTACTCCACTCGATAAAATTGAATTTTTTCTAACAGATATTTTGTTCCACTCAGTTTTCAAAACTAATCAGACGATACAACTAAACAAACCCTGAAAAGATACGTGGAATAGTAGTATAGTACTCGTAAATTACTGAGGTAACTTTTGTGCTCACGGAATAAAATCTATACAGAATCCCAGCCCGTGCAATCAGTCTGATCCCTAGAGCATTAAACGCATGGAATTGGGTCATTTTTCTCGTTGAAGACAGTTGCTTCCAACAATTTTTTATATATAAAATTAACGGTGTAACTGTGTTCTTGGGCGCTTTTTGGTACTTATTTTATAGCTGAGAAAATGAAAATAATGAAATTGTACTAAAATCATCTCTACAATATTTGATCAGATAGAGCAATGGCCTAATAAATGGTGGCATTATAAGTTGGTAGGCTGTAGTCAGACTCACACAGCATTTCTTGTTTGGTTGTTACAAGTTGCTTTTAAGATGTTATCAATGTAACGTCAAATCGAGTACCTAAATATATACGCGTATTTATATCTATCGAAAAATGGCTTGTCGTATTGTTACTTGCCCACCTGAAAATTAAATTCAATAACTCGAAACTGAAACCAACAATGTGACGGGCCTTTCTCACACTTAAAAAAACTGTTGGACCGTTTTTGCATATATTGAGTATTTCGTCGCATAATACCAGCCGCCAGGTTGCAGCGTTGATTTTTTTTTTTTTATTATGTTTATCGTTCCATTGTGTTTCTCCCGTCAGTTGACCCATGAATTCTTCATAGCGGGCCGATGGATCTGGGGTACTCGTGTCGCCGTTTCAATGACTAATAGGGCTTCATCTTTCTCCTCGTAAAAAATTGTTGGACCATTTTCGGTTTAGGAATATATTGAGTATTAAATCGTTCTAATATTCTTGGAACTTTTAAGAGTTTATTTTTTTCGTGAAGCATAGATTGAGAGGCGTTAATTCTTCACAGTGAGCTAGTTAACATACTTGTTTGTTTTTGGTTCTTTAATTGTTGTCTTGGATGAGAAATAGAACTTTATTTATGACAAAATGAGTTTTTTTGGCTTAACTTTTTATCGAGGATTACCCCGACGGAGTTATGAAATGGAAAATTTTCACCATTAGTCCCTCAACTATGGACCTTGTTGTGATGTACTCTCCAACTTATTTTTTTGTATCAATATATTTCTCAGCCCATGTTTGATTTATCTAAAAACAAACTTTTAATAGATTTTAATAGAAGTTGGTGAAATTTGTCGTTGAAAAATTAATAAAGATTCTGGATATCATGAATTGTGTATTGAAAATGAATTTTAGATAATAAAGTTCAAATAGGATCTCAATCTATTAGTTTGAAGCGTCGCTAGTTTTTAATGGATAGAACAAGTCCATTCAATATAAAAATAAGCTATTGTTTGATAGCTATTCTTTTTTATTCTTTTTAATTTTTTCATACTCATTTTTAACCACATTCTCAAAATAAAATATTTTCGTGTAAATCCAAAAATTTTCCATACTTTTTACCATCCATCCTTCCAAAATTTACTATTCCAAATAATAATAATAATAATAATAATTATTATTATTATTGTCAAACAAGGGTTAACATTCATTTAATGAATTGAATCGCTCTTTTTATAACAAGGAATACCAACATTCTCAATATGATATTAGAGCATCTCGAATATAATCTTTATTTTTAATGAGCATATTCTATTATTTGGAGAACATTTATAAATTTAAAGAATTCAAATTTTGAAGTATTCCAACAATCTCTTTATATTTAACATTTAATTTTATTACTCTAAAAAAATATTTATTTTTTATTTGAACTAACTTTTCTTTAAATTATTTTNGAGAACATTTATAAATTTAAAGAATTCAAATTTTGAAGTATTCCAACAATCTCTTTATATTTAACATTTAATTTTATTACTCTAAAAAAATATTTATTTTTTATTTGAACTAACTTTTCTTTAAATTATTTTATTATTTTTCTACATTGAAAATTAAAACACTCTGAATGCATTTAATTATAGAAATTGAGTTTCGTTCTTTAAATTTGGAGAATCAAACCCACTCTTTAAATTGAAATATTAATTTAAAGAGTGTCTTAGAGTATAATTTTAAATATTGATTCTTTAAAAAGAGATCATCTCATATTTAAAGAGTCGATTGAAAACGTTCTTAAGATCGTAAAAAGCTCAAATGAAGTCAAGTCAATAACTCTACTTTGCAAATGTTTGTATACAAGTTGCCATGAATAAATTAACAACGATGGCTCAATTTTCCAGTAGTCAAAAACATCTGGTGAAAAGCATAAAAAGAAGAGAAATGTTCAAAGTCGCAGTCGGATGGATTTTATGTCAGAAAAAGAGCAAGAATCCAGTTTGATGGTCAACGTAAAAAGTATCTTCAATAGAAATTAAAATTTTGCCTTGTTTTATTAAAAAATAATATTTTGAATAGCAAATTTTTGAAACATGTATTATTAAAAAAAGAAAAAAATTTAAATTTACATATAAAATATTTTATTGGATAAATATAATTGAAAATTACTATATAGAAAAAAGAGTTTTAAAATAAAAGTTATCATATTAATGCACCAAATCACAAACCACTATATATATGTCACGTAGGAAAACTATCGATAATCTTCACTGTGAATAATATTATTCTTAATTTAAGTTTCAGTCAATAACTAATTTTAATAATACATTTTATGGAACTCACAACTTTTTAACCACGTATTTCATTAAATTTTATTAAAATTTACTGAAAATTTGATTTTAATCTCAGCAAATGGCGGCTTAGACACAATGTCTAAAGAACAACAAGTTGGACCTCCTTTACCTAGAAAATACCTGCTCCAAACAAGATAATCTGTTTGTACTTCATTTTTTATTTAAAAAAATGATTTTTGTAAATCTTTTTCCATCCAACAAAGATAGGCATATTTCTATTTTCATACAAATTAATAATAATAATAATAATAATATAGTTGGAAATTTAATTTTTTCCTTATATTTTTCCTAATATATTCCCACATATGTTTTAAATAGAAGACTTCATATTTGTTAATAACAATGCACATTAATAGGAGCATATTAGAAAATTAAAAAATTATCTGAATTTTCAACAAGAAAATTGGTATATAATTTCGGACAGACGAAAAAGGAAGTAAGTCCATCTTTATGAAACAAATGAAATAGTATTTTTTAGAGAATGCGTCGTTAAAAAAGTAAAAAATAGTTTTGAATTTACATGTAAAATTATTTTATTGTAAGAATATGATTAAAAATAAATTTGAGTAAATGAATTTTTAGGTAATGAGCTCAAACAAGGGGTTAAGTCCCTCTTTGGTTTTTATAAAATTTAATTTTTAATAGATTTTAATAAAAATTAGTGAATTGTATGATTAAAAAATTGATAAAAAATTATGAAATTCATGAAATATATGATTGAAAATAAGTTTGGAGGAAATTTATTTTAAAAAATGGCAGTCAAACTGTGAACTAAATAGAGAGAGAAAAAATAAAATCCACCATTAATCTAATAATTGAGAGAGAGAGAGAGAGAGAGAGAGAGAGTACCAACTCTCTCTCCTAGCACGTCTGGCTACTTTTAAGTAAATTTTGTTTTTAAATACGTTTGATTATATGTTATTTTTTTATATGAAGTAAGATAGTTAAGTTCCAATTTGAGCCTTATTATTAAAAAAAAAATTCTAAATATATTTTCAATCATATTCTTCTAAAAAAATAATTTTATATGTAAATTCAAAATATTTTTCTACTTTTTAATCATACATTCTCTAAAATATAAAATTTATTCTCTTACCGATAGAGTTCAAACAAACACTAATTATCTTATTGGGTTTTGCCATGTGTACATAATAATGTACACAGAGAGTTCCATAATGGACAAATGGCATCCTCACTTGTCCATTTTGAATATTGTTATGGATTTTGCTATGTACACGTAGCAAAATCCTTAGTTTTAACTGTTGGATATTTTCAACATATATGGGGCCACACGTTGTATATCAAAATATGTGTTGCTATTATTTAAAGAATATTAGTCAATTAAAGTGATTCGTTAAAGATGTATTGTGACTAATGAGTATTAAATTTCATGAAATTATAGTGTAGAAACTGGAGTGTTGTTTTAAATTGATGATGGACCAATTTGAAGTAACTGAAAGATGGTAACTATTCAGTTACTACTATTATTTTATATTGGTTATGGTCCTCAATTGTTGGTGTTCTTGAGATTCTCTACATCTCTATCAATAGAGAGCAAATCAAAAGGTGAAGACTACCAATCAATTGGAAGATCTTAATCCATCCAGACAACAATCAGACATCCATGGATTCAGGTATGTTTGTGATTTTATTATTTTCTCATATTCAAC
>CAIGRN010123096.1:0-15916 GCA_903798345.1 Fraxinus anomala | reverse complement strand
ACATCACCAAAAACTTGAATTAAATCTTGAAATCTTGAACATTGAGTTGAAAATCCTTGTTCTCGCCTTCTTGTTAACTCTCCAATGTGTTTTTTTTTCGAAGAATGCGTCCTCCTCCATTTTTGTCCATTTTAGGGTTATATACATGACCTAGATCATATTTTCCTAAGAGTTGAAGTCAAAATAGGAAACCCAGAATTTTGCTCAAATTTCTTTTTATGCGACCGCATAGATGGAATGAATGCGGTCGCATAGAAGACTTGAAATGTGCACTGGAATTCCCTGCAGCCCCTATTGCGTCCACATCCATTTAACACTATGCGACCACATAGTGTTAACTATTTCCAAGTTATGGCAATTTGGTCCTTGAACATCCAAATATAGACTTCTNCGCATAGATGGAATGAATGCGGTCGCATAGAAGACTTGAAATGTGCACTGGAATTCCCTGCAGCCCCTATTGCGACCACATCCATTTAACACTATGCGACCACATAGTGTTAACTATTTCCAAGTTATGGCAATTTGGTCCTTGAACATCCAAATATAGACTTCTCGACCTCTTTTCCCATTTTATCTCCTTCCAATGCATGATTTCTATGTTCAATTTGACCTAGCCACCTTTGCCTCTTCAAGTTCACCTCCGGATAATTCTTTTGGCTATTTGCATTTCAGTCCTTGAACTTTCATTCTATTCCATTTTGGTCCTTTTTCGCTCATTTTCGCATAATTTTCATTCTATCCATCAGTGTGATCCTACAAAACAAAAGTTTGAACTACAATATCATAAAACCAGACTTAAAGTGCCTCTAATCATACATATCAACCCACTTCGAAAATTGATAAAGGTACACGACCTCCTAACACTTAGGTTTGAACTAAAATATCATAAAACCAGACTAAAATTGATAAATTTTAGTGTTTGAGTTATTGTTGAAATACTATATCCAAGGGTCTGATATAACTTAGGTCTTACATATGTCTGATCTCATATTTTTTTATCTAGTTACACAAAGTCTGCTGTGTTTAAATTTTGAACTTTGTAACGGTTAGACCTCCTAATACTTGTAAAATATTTGCAAGTTTGATTATGTTACTGAAATTCATAATGGCATGAGTCTGACCGTATTACATGTTATTAAACTTCAATGTTTGAAAGTTTTTGAAGTTGTTGTACATCTGATGTTATTTATCAAGTTGATGTTATTTTAAGTTTGATTTAATGTCATTATTGAAGTATAAGTGCTTCGAACTCATATTGATAAGCACATCAGAATTGAGTAGACGTGGTAAAGATGCAGAAAGTAAAAGAACACAAGTATTGAATAAATGTTAATTCATTTACAAAAGGGTATTTACATTTGTTGAGCCGAAGCCATTACACTTGATAAAAATTAAAAAGTTACAAGAACTACATCCTAAGGGGGTGGAGGTTGAGGAGTCATGAAGGGCATGATTGCATCAGGGGCCATTTACTCAGCAGTCTCTTCAGTTGCATCTCCATTAAGTTCAATTACTTGGGCCCTTTCTGCCTCCTCAAGAAACTCAGCCCTCAGATCAGAACTGTTTTCAGTGTAAGCATACCTCCTCCAATACTTCCCAAAACTTTGATACGTATCGGTTAAGTAGAAGTTGGCTAGGAAGGTCTTCTCAGTAGTTTTGCTGGCAAGTTCAGCATCACTTCTGACACTCTCCACTTTTTCAATAAGGCTAGCCACTTGGGAGGTCAGCTCCCCCACTTACCCCTTTAGAACAACATTATCTTTATTTACCTTCTCCAAGGCCTCGATCGCCAGCTTCTGATGGGTATCAGTAGTCCCCACTCCCTTAGTAAGGGGGGCCACCTCACTCTGAGATAGGTGGACCTCATTTTTCAAAGATTCAATCTCTGCTAAGGCACATGCTAGCTTCACTGACTCCTCAAATTGTTGTTTCTTCAAGGCCTCCACTTCTGCCTTAGCCTTGTTGCCGACCTCCTCAGTCTAAGAGGCTTTATTGGCCAATCCCTAAGTTTTACTTTGAAGGTCTTTAAAGAGGGCTTCAGCCTCTATAGCCATGCCAAAGGCCCTCCACGCCTAGGCCACCATCGTGGCAACAACGTTGACGACATCACTCTTTTCAATGAAGGATTGCCACTTCTCCATCCAGCACTTGTGAAAGATTGTTGTAGCCATCTGGACTTCAGGAGAAAGAAGGGCAAGAGCCTCAGATTCAAGCTCGTCTTTCCTTATGGCCACGCCAGGTTTCAGAGTTGGGAGCTTCTGAAATGGTGGAGTCACTAGAAGTCCTGGACTTCTTAGTAGAATCTTGCCTCTGGGGCTCCACAATAGTTGGCCTCTTTTGTCCCCTAGAGGCTGCAGCCATTGAACTGCCCAACAGTGTTTTCCTCGTTGGGACCTTAGAGTAGGGGAATGGCATCCTTTGAATTGCCCGCCCCACGGGGGGTTGGGATCCTGAACCTCTTCTTAGGTTCCTCTTCCACCACTTTTTTACCCCTATTTGGTATAGAGGATCGTCCCTCCTCCTGAAAGGCAGCCTCTTTCCTAACCCTCTCTATTTTATCCCTTACTTGATTTTCTCTAGTAGATGAGGGCTTCAGCGCCTTCCCTGAAGTGGATCTGGTGGCAAGGATGGTGGCCATATTGAGGGTGGGGTGCCTCTTCTTATTAAAATTTTCTACAAGCAAAGAAACAAACAAGGTCAGCAAAATCCTATGAAAAAAAGTCAAGAAAAACATTAGTGTAAAGAACGTCTTACCTCTCTTTGCCATCAAGTCGAAGTCTTCAAAAAAGCGGCTCGACTGGATCAAATGGCTAAAGTCACGCGAGTCAAAAGATTTTTTGTAGACCTCGGTTAGAGTGTCCTAGTCCCACTCAGTAAACTTGAACCACTCGACCAACCTTATAAAATAAACACAAAAAGATGTAAGTATCAGACTTCGTCAGTTCAAACAATCAAATATGCAGAAGATGCACTCACGAGCGTTAGAGTATGAGGTTGGGACTTTGACGTGTGGGACGAAGTCACCGTCACACTCTTGCCACTTCCTCCTAACATAAAACTAGGTCTCCTTCCATCCTTTAATGGAAGTTGACAGATCTACGACAAGAGTGTCATCTCCCTTTTTCTAAGGACACAATGAATACCACCCTATGGAGTCCCTTTTTCCTAAAGATCGAGGTTGGTATGCCATATGGAAGACCTGCAGTGGCATGTCATCTCCCAAGGAGGTCTCCTTCCAAAGGAAGTAAGAATATACCAATTGGACCCAATCATTAAGAACGAATTGGGTAGGATCGGTAAGCAAAGCCTTGCCTTCAACAAATACTCACTAACAGCAACACAACCTTGCCTAAGATAGCATGCTCACTCATTAGAAGACAGGAAAAGAAGTTCAATGTCATAAGGGATTCTATACTTATCCCTTAGGATCTTAGCTGTCCCGTAGGCTATGTCGTCATCCCCATCACCACTATCAGAAATTGAGGTACCTCGTCCAGACTCAATGGCTCTGACGAGGTCGACCATGTTTGTAACTGAAAAACCCATCTCACTCGTCAACTCACTAATGTCTATGTTTTTCTCTAGCAAAATTTGAAAAAGCCATCAATTTACAGGTTATCTCAAAATTTTCACAGCTTACAAAAACAAATTACTTACGAGTTTGTCAGAGAACTTGAAAGAAAGGGAACACTGGAGATCACAGAAAAAATGAGAAGCTAGAAGAAGGAAACTCAAAGAAAAGGAGAACACTTCCTTCTTAAAGTTCTTCTTTTCCAGGAAGAGTTCTCAGAAAGACGTAAAGAGTTCAAACAATTTGAAAAAGAGAGACAAAGATTCATGCAAAAGTGGAGAAAAATTCTCCCAAGTGTTTATGCCTTTTATAGGTAGACCCACTTAACCCCAGCCGTTGGATCTTGATCCAGGTCATCCAACCATCCATTTAGAAATTTTAATCTGAACCACTTACCACATCTGACACTTCGTCTTCTACGGCCCAGATTAGGACGCCGATGTCATGTACCTTCATACGTCTAAAGTTTGTAATGTACGTTAGAGATAGCCATCATTGCGCCTTTAAAATGGTGACGATTGTGTGTAGTGGGAGACAAACCGCTTCAGCTATCTTTTCTTGGAAACGTGCCACGACATCAAATCATTGAGGCGCCGTAATTGAGGATGCCTCGTGTTTCTCAAAGACATTAAAATGCCTCGCAGTTATCATATCCAAAGGCCTATCAGACTCTGGCTCTCTTCACCTCAACCACATCATTTAGAGCCTCGATTATATAAGGACACTTTTGAACATACAACTTCAGATTCACTCTACTTTGGCGAACCCTCCTAGAATTGTTCAAAAGATGAAATATTATCAAGTAAACCACTTCGGGTAACACCTACATAAGGTCTGCATAGGTCAGGTATATTTTAAATTCTAACCATAACATGAATGATTATGGAAGAATTTCAAGAAGAAAAGGTCAAAGAGTTCTCAAAAAGACGTAAAGAGTTCAAACAATTTGAAAAAGAGAGACAAAGATTCATGCAAAAGTGGAGAAAAATTCTCCCAAGTGTTTATGCCTTTTATAGGTAGATCCACTTAACCCCAGCCGTTGGATCTTGATCCGGGTCATCCAACCATCCATTTAGAAATTTTAATCTCAACCACTTACCACATCTGACACTTCGTCTTCTACGGCCCAGATTAGGACGCCGATGTCATGTACCTTCATATGTCTAAAGTTTGTAATGTACGTTAGAGATAGCCATCATTACGCATTTAAAATGGTGACGATTGTGTGTAGTGGGAGACAAACCGCTTCAGCTATCTTTTCTTGGAAACGTGCCACGACATCAAATCATTAAGGCGCCGTAATTGAGGATGCCTCGTGTTTCTCAAAGACATTAAAATGGCTCGCAGTTATCATATCCAAAGTCCTATGAGACTCTGGCTCTCTTCACCTCAACCACATCATTTAGAGCCTCGATTATATAAGGACACTTTTGAACATACAACTTCAGATTCACTCTACTTTGGCGAACCTTCCTAGAATTGTTCAAAAGATGAAATATTATCAAGTAAACCACTTCGGGTAACACCTACATAAGGTCTGCATAGGTCAGGTATATTTTAAATTCTAACCATAACATGAATGATTATGACTTAGGGGACTATTGTGGTGTGGCAAAAAACCACCTCCTACAAAAAATTTATTCTTATTTTTTTAATCAAGTCCATGCATTAGATAAATAATCGTGCCTAGACTTAGGGAACTATTGTTACTCCTTACTTTCGAGACTTAGAGAGATGATGCCACGTAGTAAGCCACATAGGCATAAAGTAAACAAGAAAGTCAAAAAAAGACCCATAGGGCCGAAACACGAAGAAGGCAAACAAGGTCGAAGTCATTATACTGCAGGGCGAAGTCCTTACACTGCAAGAACGAAGTCCAGGTTGAGGTACTACCTCAAAGATAAAGCTGCCTAAGGAAGCAAAGAAAGGAGCTGAGGCTCCCCACTTCGAGGAATACTTCGAAGATTCCTTCGAGGATCTCAATTCATCTGAAGCTTGCAAAGCTGATGCTATTCCTTATAAAAGATTAAAAGATCTCTCTGAAGTGATTGATGTAACACTTGTAATAAAGTTTGTCAACATGTCAGCCTATTGTATAGAGTGGCTAACCTCTTATCAATGTATTAATTGTATGAATAAACAGTGATGTGACATCCCAATTAGGGAGATGAGGCCACGTGGTTGTGATACAATGGTCACCACGTTGGCCAAGGTAGTATAAATAGGTTTTCCTTGTAACTTAAAAATGGTTGGATTATTGATTAGAATAGAGACAATCAAATATATTCAAATATTCACTTAAACTTTCTCTCTCTTTCTCTCTCTCTCTCTCTCGAGAGATATGCAAACATTTGGGCTCGCTTTCTATCTTCTTTGTATGCTTAAGAGTTGTAAATCTCGATATACAACACAATGATTTCAATGAACATTATATCTATCCTTCCACATATTCTTGTTTGTTTTTACATAGATTAGTTTGATTTCAACTAGGCGATTGTTGTTAGCGTGATTGCTTTTGTTCTATCCACCGGGGCTCGAACATTCTTATCTCTCGCCGCAAAGTACCTCCCATGTCCATCTCCTCTCTGCTACCACTTTTATTCCGGTAAGAATGCACCGAAATCATACTTGATCTAGCGAGAGTGGGCCCGACATCTGTTGGCTCATTTTCAGAGGTCAACAATATCCCTAATCATTTTTTATATTGACTAGAGGTAGAATAAAATTGTTCATCGGGTAGATAAACATAATTCTCAAATTGGTTGAGCTTTTTATACTTAGAAGAATATTATATTGCAAAGTAGAGTCTTATCCAGAATTGTGGGGTTAGGATAGTTGTTTGCATAACATTCTCAATTTGAGTTTGATGCATTCCAGATTTGTGAGGATGACTTTTTTTTTCAGATTAGAATATTGATATATTCAAGAATATTTGAAATGATAAATTACACTGTAATGAATACCTTATTGAACTTAAGATATGCATGATGTTGGAAGCTGGATATCCAGTGCAAGGATTCACAATTTATTAGTAAATATGTTTTACTATGAGAGTGCAGTTATTTCGTGGAAAGCCTTAATATAACTTGAGGATTGAAAGAAATTATAACTTTCAAGAAGGAAGCATGATGGCTTAAAGATTTTTGAAGGATTTTCTAATTGGTGACAACTTGTGCATGTTATATCATTTGGTTGAGATAGCTAACTACAAGTGAAATGGCACAAAATATCGTGTATAGTGGTAAGTTTCAACATATACGTCATAGACATAATATCATTTGACAGTTGCTCTCAAATAGAACAATACTAATTGTTTTATCGAAAAATAACCTATCAGAGTTTCAACTCCTCCCTATTTCTATGATGCAAATAAGTGTTGCCCATCAAAGATCGGTTAGGATAAGTTATGCTTTTAATAATGACTATATCTTGTAAATAGTACAAGTGGAGTATTATAGGGTGTTCTTTATAGAACATCACCTATATAAGTACAAAATTGGCCGTTTTATGATAATTTTACTTAGGCAACTTTTCTAAAGCATTTGCATAACTAATAAGGTTCATAGCCAAAATAATGAATACAATAGAGAACCAAAGTTTAATATGAAAGATAATATGTTCGATCTATTGTCTAGGCTTACAATAACGGCTGACAGTTTAAAATGTTACATAAAACTAATTAGCCAAGTAAGTTTGATATATTCATACTGGGAAAGGTTCAAAGCAAAAGCTACCGATCATGATGCATATGTCAATTGTACTCTTTTTCGTCTTCCTTGTTCTGAGTCGACTTCTTCCATTCATACGGGGGATTGTTGGAATTTTGGGATAATATTAGAATTTAATTGTGTGAATTGAAAAAGTCTCCAATAGGTGCGTCGATTGGGTGTGACTTTTCAAGTACACAAAGCTGTATAATGAAGAGTCACGACCTTTGATAAATGTGCAATCTAGACCATCAATCTTGAAAATGTGTGAATTAATGGTTGAATTAAATTTGTCAAAAGATGCAAACGTTATGAAGAGACGCATGAAAACCTATAAATAGAACCCTCATAATTCCATTTTCTTCACTCAAAATCAATTCCTAGTAATTTATTTCTAATTCTTCATTTCTCTAAATTCTGTCAAAATAATTTATATCTTGTTTTTAGTTTTTATATTAATTTTGGAAGAAGTCTTGTATCTTGGAAGACGGACATCCATTTAATACCGTTAGCACCAATGCAGGGGGCAAAATCCATTTTAAAGAGATTTGCATTCGCATACCTTACTTCATTTTATCTTCTTCGATTTCTACATTTTCTACATTTTAGTGAGTAGTAATTTGTTCATTATTATCCATGTACTATGATTTAGTAAGTTGTTACTCTGGTATTTGCATGCGTATATTTTTTATTATCGAAATATAATTCATACACCAACAAAACTCAGTTTTCTTTACTACACCTAGTTTTTCTACAGTAATTTCAAGTAATATAAGTCCACTTTGGGTGAGAAGTCTTTTACCCCCACCTTTGGGTTTACTTCAATGTTGCTACGGAAAGTTCCTTGTTATATTTCTGAGAGTAGCTTGGCTATATGACCATTTGATTCTTTATACCCTTTAGAGTTGCCTTGATGTTCTACAACTTAATATCATTTCTTTCTTGGTACTTCAACTACTGATTCACCAATTGAGCGACGACTTTTTCCCACTTTCTATCTGCTCATATGGTGTATTTTGAATATTTTGAGTATTTATTGTTAGAGATGTTATAAACAAGATTGTACGTCTGATTATAAACAAGATTTTACGTCTGATTATAAAATTCTATTGTTGTTTCAGATCATAGGCACTAGGCAGCCTACTTAGTCGGTGATGAATCATTGGCAACTAATGGATACTCATTGATTAATAATTTTCCCCACGAGTTGCACACACCGGAATAGGTGCTTGAATCATGTTAATTGATTGTGCATGTAATAGTCCATCTACAATTTTTGTTAAAGAATCCATCTTTACAAGGACAATTATATTTGTTTGCATCCGAGCTCGTAATCACCTGAGATCTACTTTAGATCACAGAAGAAAGCTTGTAAAGAACGATAATCACTTCAAAGATAAGATCTTAAAGAAATATAACGTCAATTCTAGCTGTCGTCATCTAAGACATCATTACTGTCATCCTAACTATTTGATGTCCCGTCACCTTCTTCACCTCTAACAAGATGACACGTGGCAACCACGACGTCAGCACCTCATTGTTAACTAATCAAAAACTAGAAATGATTACTTAGGAGGAAAGCAATCATTATTTATGCCTCAACTAAGATCTAGGCAACATAATGGCCTCACAGGCTAATAATAAGTGCATTTTGTACATTTATTTAGAGTTTTAAGTTAGAGTATTTATTGGATATTTTAATGAATTGTAGCTTAACTCCATGTATATTGTATTTGCTAGGTAATAATCGATCAAAATGATGAAATTGGAGAAAAATGATGAAAATACGACTCAACTACAAGAAATCTAAAGCTTGGGGTCTAAAGAGTAAATACTAAAAAGTTTCTGTCGAATCTCACTACAAAGATTTGAGAGTTTCTAGGGGTCAGTTGGATAAGAAAAGAAGCAAATTGGTGAAATATAGTCAAAGCATTCTCACAAATCAATTTTTAGCCAAACAAGTTATATCTCAGATTTTCAATATGAGATTGAAACCCATTTTACACATAGTAAATGTTCAAATTTGAATGACATAGAAGAATTGTAACCCTTTAAGTTAGTTTTTCAACACACTTTGAATCGCCTTAATTGAACATCACGAGAGAAAGATGTGATAAAAATGCTAACGACCTCTCAAGGTTATAACCATGCGCGTGCATGATACAAATTCCATGCGTGCGTATGGCCCTCCAATATGCTTGAGTGAGAACAAGATTTCTCTTCTACGCATGAGCGTGGAAGATAGCTTCCATGTACATGCATTGTAGTCTTTTGAAGGAAATGTTATGTTTCATTATTTTTGATCCATGTTCGTATGTAATGATTTTTAAGCCTTTTTAACCTAGCAGAGACCATCCAGAATGTATCATGAAGTAGTAAATATTCTCTCAATCAGTGATGTCTAGAAAGAGGCAAGCAAAGATTTACAACAAGAATTGAATATTCAAGGCTCGTATTGAAGTCAAAAGTTGAATAAATTGAGTTTTCAAGATTTTCTTTCTAGTTCTTTCATGTAGGTGATATCTTTTCAACATCTTTTATATAATTTAAATACAATAATCCTAGGCGAAACTTTATTTTGCATTAGATGAATGATGAAATCATTGGTGATTTATTATTGAATTGATATTTTGGTGAATTCTTGTGTTGGTGGTTAATTATGCATTAATTTTTTTGTTATTCTATTGCTTAGCTACCAATTAGATAATGTTTTGCTTGTTATAGTGATGAGAGACTCACAACAAATTAGAATATTGCATAATTGACACACTGATAATAGATTTTAGGAATAACATTTGTGGCGTGTGCGATCTTGTTTGGTAATCATGTGGTTGAGTGCATATGAATTCAACTAGGAATATGATCGAGTTGTGCTTAAGATAAGTTTAATTTATCTTGGAAAAGAAGATAAAAAAACAATAGGATTATCGATTGTCATGAATAGTTGATCATCACTAAACTACTTATGTTAAGAATTAAAAATAGATGTTAACAGGTGGATTCTAAACCCAATACACTCACTTTATAATTTGATAACAATAATTTATTTACATTATTCAGAGCTTAATATAGGAAATTATAAACAATCACATCTCATTTGTGTCACAAAATTGAATTTGATAGAAACTAGTACGTGATAATTAACAATTGTTTCTCGTAGGATGATACACATAGCTCACTACATTATTACTTGTCAATGATCTCATACACTTGCGGGTTTTGTCCGAACATGTTTTGGCACCATTACCAAGAAATAATTTAGTTAATTGTAGTTTATGAGTTCATATTAGATTTAGCTTTCTTATTGTTTTCAACTATTCTCACTAAACTTCATTCTCTTGTACACTGTTTCTTTCAGGCATTCAATAGCTTATGAAAGATTCTGATATGATCGAGATCATTTCGCTAGATCCTTAAATCGAAAGAACATTTAGACAGCATAGAAGAGAGCATAGAGGGGGAAAAGAAAAGGCTGAGATTCAAAATCATGATCAAAATCAGGTTTAGGGTCCACTTCAACCGCCAAAGCCAGTTCAAAGAGGGTTATCATCAACAAATGCCCGATATTAGTCGTGGATTATGTGAATCCAGTGCCTACACAAGTGCAATCTACTATCATTTATCAGGACACATGCTCTTTTAGAAAGCTATAGAGAATCCACATGAGCATGTACAAGCTTTTCTGATGTCGTGTGAAGTCATTAGCCACGAGAGGATGTCGCAAATGCTTTTCAATGTGTTTATTCCCTCACACTTTGAAGGATGACACAAGAGAATGTCTCTACTCTTTACCTGCCAGTAATATCATATCATGAAATCATATGGTGTAAAAATTATCATGAAATTCTTCCCACCATATCGAGTTCATCAAATTCGAACTAAAGTCTACGCCATTATCATGAAATTCTTCCCACCATATCGAGTTCATCAAATTCGAACTAAAGTCTACGCCATTAAGTAAAAGGACCTCGAGAGCTAGCGAAGGCATATGAGATGTTTAAAGACTTGTTTAGGAAATGTCCTAATCTTGACATTCCTAAGCAAGCACATGTTTATATCTTCTATTATGGACTATGCTTACAATACCGTAATATCGCATATGCTTCAGCATTGGTTTAGTGATGAAGATGGATATTCATGATGTCAATGAATTATATAAGAGGAATGCAAAGAATTAAGCTAATTGGCTGATCGATAGAGACTTTCCTAAAAAATCTGCAGGTGTTTAAAATATTGATGTAGTGACAGCACTAGCGGCACAGATAAAAGTGTTAACAAAAAATTGGACAACTTATCTCAGTCTCTGAATACTGTACACCAATCGATACCAGTTTACATAGGTTGTAGGATAGATCATACCACTACAAGTTACCCTTTAGCGTCTACTCATATAATTCAGTATGCAGAGGTCAACTATGCTCAGAATTTGTAGAGGCATCAGAATAGGTCATATTCAACGCTTGTATTTCATGTTGAAAAAATCATCCGAACTTCTCGTGGGCTGATAATCAGGGACATGAAAATTCAAATCGGAGCAACCTACCAGTATTTTAGCTGCAACATGAGAAGAGGTCATCTTTTGAGGATATACCCAAAAATTGAGACTACAATCTAGAATCAACAGGCCTTTATCTAAAATTTGGAGAATTAGGTGGGACAAATAGCAATTGCATTGTCTAACAAAACCATAGGGTACACTGACAAGCATCATCGACATAAAGAAAATTCACAAAGAATATGTACTAGCAATTGAAGCTATAAAGCATCTAGTTATGGAAATACCATCAATATAGCTTGCCATCCCTATTTGAGCTTATGTGCCGCCTATTTTATTTCCTCAAAATCTATGAAAGCAGCCAAAAGAAAAAGAAGTTCACGTCATCAAAACAAGGAGTAGAGTTTAGAAGCGAGAGATCAATACCAAAATGAAAGACACTGAAAGTAACCCTGTACTTACCATGGGCAAAGAATATGTGGTCAGTTTGAAAAAACAATAGAGGTGAATCAACAAGAGCATTCAGATAGTCCACATGTTAAGACAGTTGTTCCTATCAATACATTTAACCTCCAGTCCAATTTTCTTAAAGGTTACAGAACAACAAATTAGAGAGGTAGTTTATAAAATTCTTGGATACCCTCAGAAAGCTACAAGTCAAAAAACCATTCATTGATGTAATCTTACAAATTTCAAACTATTCCAAGTTTCTGAAAGAGATGTTGATTAAGAAGAAAAAAAGGCATGTATATGAAACAGTTGCATTATTAGAAGAATGTAGTGTAATCCTCCAGCATAAGCTCTTGTCTAAACTAAAAGATCTAATAAGTTCCAATCTACCTTGATTTATAGGAGATTCACATATCATTAATGTTCTAATTGACTTTAGAGCAAGTATTAACTTGAGGCCCTTAACATTTATAGGAAATTATGATTGGATGCACTAAAAGAAACATCAATAGCTCTATAGATGGTAACAGGTCGATCAAGAGCAGTTGAAGACATGTTCATCAAAGTCAGAGATTTCATCTTTCCAACTGATTTCGTAGTTCTTGACATTGGAGAGAATCGAAAAATGCCAATGATCTTAGAAAGACCATTCCTAATAATTGGTCGTACTTTGTTAGACTTTGAAATGTGTGAGATGATCTTATTAGTTCGATAACATATAGTTAAAAATATGCTTTCAAATTAAAAACTTATAAATACTTACGATTATGTTTGTCTCATTATCGTCCTATCCCATACAATGGCTAGTTTGTCATTTACTTGAATCGTTGCATGTCTAGCTATCATAGGAACAATCACAGCCATCAGCTCTAGTATTTGCTCCAACTAGCCTTTTGTGAGATGGCCATGATCTGAGTCATATACATATATAGTAGAATCAGTAAATACAATCTCAACTACAAAGTAGTGCCAATTCATGATTACTGGAATGTACATATGCGTAAAATCCATCAATGGCTTTCCACAAGTTGGTTTAAGCCCTATTACCCACTCGAGCATATACTCAGGCACCACATACCCATACCTGGTGCTCAAGATAACTCGGCAAGGAATGTCAAAAGATCTCAGGTGTCTCCGAGCATGATCGTACAACATTTCCATTGTCATCTCCATATACTTACATCATCGGTGAGCCAAGTTGACTTCGTCGTTATATTTTCAAACAACCTTTTAGTGTTTAAAATCATCTTCTCCCATATCTTGTAGCTATCTCTGGAAAAAAAATGAGAAATGTCAAAAAAAACATCGATGAGTTAGTATATTTTAGCAAAATCATAAAATACTTACTCTAGCTTAAGGGATTTGAACCATTCATCGAATGCTTTCTATCTTACTAGGTCAACCTCTCATAAGAGAATATGATATGTCCCATTTATGAACATATTCATTTTCGCCTCGATCGTGAAGGGAGAAATGATGTACTGTGACGACTGTCTTGACCTCTTACAGACCACCAACTCTGGCTTGTCAATAGCACACTTCCTATCCTTCCTCACCTCAAATGCCCCATCCGACACAAAAATGACATCATCTATCATATCGAGGGTCCTCTCCTCTTCCGCTACCCTCTCCGCTACATCCTCTGCCACACCATCTGTCACATCATTCGCAATCTCGATGGTCATCAGCTCCATTATCGTCGGGGCCATGCCTTCCATCACTGGGACATCTCCCTCCATAGATACCAAAAATGATTCAAATGCAGTATTTGATGGCCAAGACGAATCATCATACCCTACAGGACCCTTTCCTCCGGTCCTTCCATTACCTCTTCCGTCCCGAGAATTGTTGTCCATCTGTCACTCATTCCATCTTGAGAATCGCTAGTCCCTCCAATACTGGCATCTTCCATCCCTCCATCACCTCCTTGCTGTCATACCATGTCGAGTATTAGCTCTATGACCACAATATAAAGGTCTCCTAAATCGGCTTGTAGCGTTCTGATACCATGTTGTAACTCTGCTAGTTCACCTCTCATATCCCGTCGTAGCGTCCCTGCCTCCTCCCTGATGAATGTAGTCAGACGTACAAACAAATCATGGTAGATTCATTATGAATATGTGCAAAAGTTCTATGGGGAAGGTGTCAGGATATGGGAGAAGGGGATCTCATTGGTGGAGGTAAAATCCTGGACGAAGGTGATCTCATTGGTGGAGATGATCTCTTCGGCAAAGGTAATCTCTTTGGTGGAGGTGATGGTCAATCTACTAGATAGCGCTCCTACACAAATATGAACATTACAAATAAATAACTCAATTAAAATATTACAGTACAAACGATAATCAACAAATTACATTCAACTAACATACCTTATCTTGATCTAGGACGGACTGAGGCATCAGGTCCTTTTTAGTAGGCGAAATAGATAGTTCACGAACTTAACTCTAACCCTTCTTCTCCAATCGATGGTGTCAACTCAGCGAGGACTTCAAGCTGACATATTGACATTTCGACAAGTTAATGATCATGTATTGAGATTTTGAAAGGACATATAGTATAAATCCTAAATGTATAATACTCACATCAGGATCGTCGATGAAAGTTGATAATTGTTTGGCAAGCAACTTGTCTTGTGCTCGCCAATGATGTGTCCGAGGGTAGCATGTATCTTGTAACGACCCAAATTTTATAATTTAAATCGCTACCAAAATTATTTATTTCAACAGTGTAAGTATATGAAATTAACGAGCATAATTTCATTAATAGAAGAAATTTATAACCAAATAAAATATATTCCAAATAAATACTAAAAGCCATGCATATTACATTTATTAGATAAATAATAAAATGTTAATTCCACTAAAAAAACATAACACAAATTAAAATTTATAACCCAATAAAAAATGTCTTAAATTTCTAAATAAAATATATGTATGAAATAAACTAAGAAATTGCTGAAATTAAAAATGTCTTGTTACACCGGATGAGTCTCATAAATCTTGGTACCATGATTGCATATTATCGCCCGTCAACCAATGACTCGTTCTAACTTGTGAGTAGTAGGGAAAAAGGTGTGTATATGGGAATACTCAATAAGACATGGAAAATGGTGCAATCCAGAATAAAAATATTAAATCATGCGTCAAAAATATCATACCATCATATCATATCTTTGAAAACTAGTAAGAGCTCATAATATATCATATCTTTGGTACCGGAAGACCATTTCATATCATATCGTATTGTATCGTATCGTAATTTTCATTATCATAATATTTATCAACATGAAGAAATTGTCTTAAATTTCTAAATAAAATATCTGTATGAAATAAACTAAGAAATTGCTGAAATTAAAAATGTCTTGTTACACCGGATGAGTCTCATAAATCTTGGTACCATGATTGCATATTATCGCCCGTCAACCAACGACTCGTTCTAACTTGTGAGTAGTAGGGAAAAAGGTGTGTATATGGGAATACTCAATAAGATATGGAAAATGGTGCAATCCAGGATAAAAATATTAAATCATGCGTCAAAAATATCATACCATCATATCATATCTTTGAAAACTAGTAAGAGCTCATAATATATCATATCTTTGGTACCGGAAGACCATTTCATATCATATCGTATCGTATCGTATCGTAATTTTCATTATCATAACATTTATCAACATGAAGAAATAAAATT
>CAIGRN010123086.1:0-14159 GCA_903798345.1 Fraxinus anomala | reverse complement strand
TTTATGTTGAATGGTTAGATATGTTCGAAGTAAGATGTTATGTAATTAGACCATGAAATATAAATGTCTGAAAAAACTCTATTACTATTTCACGTGGCAATCCGTACCATCTGAGCTCAGTATGGCTAATTTCGATATCTGTGATTATTTTACATGATCTTATATATTTAGAGTATGCGGTCTTTATCTTTAATAAAAAAAGAAAAAAAAAATTAATAACTAGATTGGATGGTATAGGATCGATTAGGCAAGAGAATTTTGATTTTATATGTAATTCTTGTTCCACATGCCAACTCATACAAGTATGAAAGATAATGTGCCAATATTTTCACAATTTAAAAAAAGAAACCCGAGTTCTTGCAAAGGAATTTGAATATTTTAAATACATTTTACTTTACATTAGCTAGCCTTCTCGTAGATTCGAGTATTTTCCATATGTTATATGTGTCACAAAGTTTAATAACAGAAACTAATTGCACTAACAGTATAATTTCAGAAAATATATTTGGACAATACTATGAAATAATTTGACAAATTTGCTATATAAATAAATCATTTTGCCTCTTTCATTGCCATTTATACATGTCAATTGCTTGAAGCAGGAGTCATTGACTCGACTAAAAATCCAAGTCGTCTCTCTTTTATCTGTTTTTTCTTCATAAATTGACAAATATTACAAATCACAAACAGTTAGCGGATGGATCGTGGAATCTTCATGAAAATTATTGCAAACTTCCAAGAGACGAGGAATTATTTGATTAATATTACAAATCACAATATTCGTAATACAACATGAATGTGTATATCTTTTCGTGTCTTTGATAGTTCTTTGATTCACCAATGGGTGATATTAATTTAATTGATCAATTATTTCGGTGAGTTGGGAGCTTGATAACGAACCTAATAGAGAACTTGAATTCAAGTTGGTAAGAGTTGCCCTGAAAAGCGACAGAGTGACTTTTTAAGTATAAATACAACTTACCAATCTATACAATGAAGTAAGATGTTATGTAATTAGACCATGAAATATAAATGTCTGAAAAAACTCTATTACTATTTCACGTGGCAATCCGCACCATTCGACCTCAGTATGGCTAAACTTTGATGTCTGTGATTATTTTACATGATCTCGTACATTTAGAGTCTGCAGTCTTTATCTTTATTAAAAAAAAAAAAATTAATAACTAGATTGGATGAGAGATAATGTGCCAATATTTTCACAATTTAAAAAAGAAACCCGAGTTCTTGTAAAAGATTTTGAATATTTTATACATTTTATTTTACATCAACTAGCCTTCTCTTAGATTTGAGTATTTTTCGTATGTTATATGTATCACAATGTTTAATAACAGAAACAAATAGCTCTAACAATATAATTTCAGAAAATATATTTGAATAATACTAGGAAATAATTTGACAAATGGTGCTATATAAATAAAGAGTAATGCTATGCAGTCCTATTGGGGTTACAATCCTAGGTGACTATAAATGATAGGTGAAATTAATGCTACATTAATGCTATCTAGATTGAGGTTGTAACCCCAATGAGGTTAAATATCATTACTCATAAATAAATCTTTTTGCCTCATTCATTGCCATTAATATATGTCAATTTCTATCAGTTTTTTAATTGCACTTGGAACTTGTAAGATGTGCTTGAAGCAAGAGTCATTGACTCAACTAAAAATCCAAGTCTTCTCTTATTTTATCTTTTTACCTCCATAATTGACGATTGATTACAAACGACAAACAGCTAGCGGAAGGATCGTGGAATCTTCCTTCATGACAAATTATTCAAATCACCAGACGAGGAATTGTTCCTTAAATATTGCAAACCACAAACATTCATTCACCAGTAAATTTCTCGGACCACCATTGTCTGCTTACGCTGTTTAGGAAACGTCTGGCCGACGAAGAAAATACTCGGGGCAAGGTAATATATGACATGTTTTGATCACATTCAGACATATGCATATTTAATATTTGTTTATTCCGAATTAAACTAGCTACTTGTCGTTTGCCTCAACTTTTGAAATCGCTTGATTAACTCATAAACTACCTCCAAGTTATATCCCCAGGAATCTTTCATCTATTTATTGAATATTAGATTGATGTGTGTGTGTCTGCAGTCAATTCAATCACAATAAACTTCATAGATGGTTATTTCTTGATCCTCAACAGTCAAATATTTCACTTATTCTCTCATAACATGAACACCCACAAAGTTGTTCTTTATTCTCTCCCAAGTGTTAATTCTAAGAGTGCGTTTGAATGCGAGCATGAAAATTTGCATGAAAAGAAAATAAATTATAGACAATTCAATTGCCTAAAACAAATTTGTATGAAAATTATTAATTAAATGTGTTTAATTGATATAGTTTTCAACATAGAAAATATTATACTTGTCCATTTTTTATTGATGGGTAGATAATAGAGAGGGGATAGATGAGAGAGTAAAAGAGATAGTAAATTACTTGGAAAATAAAAACAATTTCTTCCTAATTTTTTTTTGTTATTTTCAAGAAAAATATGATCACGTGATCAAAAGTAAAAAGATATTTTTAGTGGAAAACTTGTCAATCAAACAATACAAATGTAGTAAATTAGGTGGAAAAAATACATTTTCCATGAAAAATATTTGCAATAAAACGCACCCTAAATATTAAATCCTCTTTACTCATTCTTTTTTTGTTCAAATTCGATTGGGTTTTACCAACAATAGTCACTATCTCAATTTGTGATGACTCTCCCTAAATTTAAGTGTCTCAACCTCCAAACTTCATTTAAACAATTACCCTCACTAGAAATCCAAATCCAGAAGTAAATATGCAAGGCTAAATTGGGCAAAAGCACTATTTATAATTGTGTTGCCATTGATTCAACATACTTTGGTGTGTTTTTATTTTCATTGTGTCACTTCTATTTTTGCATCTTTACATTAGTTCTTGAATGTAGTTACACTCTACATTGCAAGCAACCACCTATTTTTGGTAGATCATCTCCTAAAATTGACCATGAATTAGGTCAAATTACTCAAAACTAACTTTACCCAACAATGTAGAAAACATTTTCCAACGTACTCCCAATCACGTTACAGAAAATAAAAAATGAGATAAGCAATTAAGATCAAAATGTGAGCATTATTTAGGTTCCACCTGTTAGCCAAAAATACTCCATACAATATGTTCATGGATGGAATTAAAACATCTCTTGGGAGCTTCTAACATTGGTTCAACCACCCTCAAACTATCATTTCAATTGTTTTTTTAAAGGAGGGCGGCACCTCCGAGATTTTATTAATAAGCATTCACTTGTGGCGGAGGAATACTGTAGTTACATGAAAATAATAAGAGCAATAAATGATGAAGTATTACTCCCCTTACAATGAAAGTAAATGACGAAAAGATATCATGCGATAGACTCTCCAAATGATATGTCTGGCTACCATGCGAATCCCCCTTGCTTCACATCATTTCTCAGGGTCTATAGATACCATAATATCAGTGGAGGAATGATAATGCGAATGTGTCCACAACAAACATACTATCCAGAATACATCAATCTCTGGAATCTATGTCCGACTCCCTCTCCTAGACTCATAGGTATCTAAAAAATATCCTCAAAATGCTGCCATACTTGATTGGAGCTGCTACTGCCAGTGAAAATATGACTGATAGTTTCAGTCTCGAGACAACATTGGCAGCGAGAAGCCAACTGACATCGAATCATCCCCTGAATAAGCACATCTACTTGAATGAGGCCCTGCTATAGTCTCCAGCAAAAAAAGAGATAGTGACGGATAAAATAGAACTCCATAGTAACCGATACGAATCCTGATACTGGCATCCGAACGTACGAGTCGCCATGCTTACTTGGTAACGAAGCTACCATCCGATGTATTCCGTCAAAAAAGTCGATCTGGGGCATCTGTACATAAAGGTATAGCCTCTATCTACTCCACCATAAGAGGAGGTACAATCTGTAATAAACATCCAATATCCCACCCAGTATTATCATATAAATCATGCACCCTCGTAGATGTGTGCTGTCTGTGTGGAAATAGGGATGCCAATGTGATTTCACCCATCTAGCAATCATGCCAAAAGAAAATCTGACATGCTACAAGTTTCCATGCAATATGTTCCTCTGTCCGGGGCTTAACTAATTTCAGCCTCTTCCAGATAGGAAAAGCTGAGTAGGGAACTGTTACAAATAAAGGATGTGTCCCCATACAATATTTGTTCCACAAGAACTGGCCCAAAGAGATTTCTGGGAACGGAACAACTACCAAAGTTTCATGGAGAAGGTATCCATCACATCCTACAATCTCCCAAAACCTAGACCACCCACATAGTAGGAAGGAAAATCTCCCTCCAGCTCTACCAAAGTAAATGTTGTGCATATTCTTTAGAATCCTATAGGAACCGCACAAAGATACTCTCAAGTTTCTTCAGGATAGCCTTAGGGGGGTAGCTGCATGATCTGAAGAAGGTGTAATGGCATGGAAGAGAGCACTGACCTCAGCAAAGTAATATAGCCCCCATATGATAAAAGTCTATGATCTGAAGAAGGTGTAATGGCATGGATGAGATCACTGACCTCAACAAAGTAATACGGCCCCTATATGGTAAAAGTCGTGAAACCCAACCTGAGATCCTGTCTGTGACCTTCTAGATAAGGTCATTATAAATGAAACTTCTCTTGGTAACCTTGAATAAAGGGACTCCCAGATAAGCGAAAGGATGTTCCTCATGTCGAAAATCAGTCAAAATATTCAATCGTCTGATTTGACTAATTGATGCCCGTTTGGGTAGTATGAGTTCGCTCTTGTCTTTATTTACCAACTGACTAAAAATCCCCTCATAATGCTCCAGACAATCAAGAATCCTCCTGATAGACTGTTTCTGACCGTTGGTGAATATGATCATATCATCAGCAAATGAAAGGTATGAGATAAGAGTACTACCTGCATGTCGATAACACATACTGGGATACTCTTGAAACCTCTGAATGAGCAGGCGTAAGAAGTATCTGCAGCTATGATGAACAAGAATGGTGAGATAGGATCTCTCTGTCTGAGCCCTCGTAAGGAAAGAAAAAACCACATGGGCTGCCATTTAGGAGTACAGAAAAATGATACTCCGAAATGCACTTCCTGATCCTATCGATCCAGATCTGATCAAATCCAAAGGCTTCTAATACAGAATAAATGAAGCCCCAATCCATNCCTCGTAAGGAAAGAAAAAACCACATGGGCTGCCATTTAGGAGTACAGAAAAATGATACTCCGAAATGCACTTCCTGATCCTATCGATCCAGATCTGATCAAATCCAAAGGCTTCTAATACAGAATAAATGAAGCCCCAATCCATGCAATCGTATACTTTAGCCATGTCTAGCTTCAGCATAGTGTTACTTCTTTGCACTCTATCATCCAAAGTATGAAGAAGCTCTTGAACCAATAGAACATTATCCCCAATTAGGCGACCAGGTACGAATCCACTCTATTGAGGAAAGATAATGCGTGGTAACAATATACTCAATCTAGTGTTCAAAAGCTTAGTAATAAGCTTATTGAACACTGTCCATAAAACTGATGGGTTTTAAGTCCGTCCACTATAAGCATCGTCCCTCTTATGTGGCAATACTATAGTAATAGCAGCAAACCCCGTGGAAGATGGCCGTAGTCAAAGAAGTCCATGACTGCCCTGTATACATCGTCCTGAATAATGTTCCAATAATGCTGGAAGAATAGGGATGAGAATACATCCGGTCCAGCAGCACCGTCAGCGTCTATACTAAACACCGCTTTCCGTACCTCATGAATCAAAGAGATGTGGTTTAGTGCCAAATTATCATCCTTCGTAAAAAACTTGTAGATGATATCAGAACGAATGGGGTCCAACGGCTGTGTAGGAGCAGATAGAAGATCTTGAAAGAATGTAATAGCTGAAGTGTGAATGTCAGCAGAAGTAGCTAAGACTTCCTCTACCTGCGTCTTGATGGACCTTATACGCAATTTGATCCAACGTCCTTGAATCATCGTATATAAATAGCGAGAATTATGATCTCTTTCACATACCCAATGTGAACTTGTCTTTTGCTTCCAAAACCCCTCCTTAATAGATAAGGTCCGATTTAAAACTGCCTGGGCATGATGTAATAGGTCACGATGCTCCAGTGTAGGGTCTCTATCATATACTATCTCTGCCCCAGCATCTCACACCTATTGGAAAACATCATATCAATTCCACCAACGTAGTCCCTGTTTCAGTCTAAAGAACTTTTCCCAAAGAGCAGCCATCCTCATAAGATGAGTAGGGAGTGACCACTTCTGAGCGACAAAGGAATAATAATCAGGATGTTTGGTCCAAATGTTGAGGAATCTGAAAGGTCTAGGCCCCAAATCATCATCAGAAACCCACATAAGTAATAAAGGCGAATGATCAGATGAAGTCCAATTCAAGTGTCTCACTGTAAGCTATTGACAGAATGTTGCAGCTGTAGATTTAATGAATACTCTAACGAGTCTCTTTTCGACTCTATCGTTGGTCCAAGTATACTGATTCCCAAGGAAACCAGCATCCTCCAACCACAATCTAACATCATATCAGAGAAAGCAGTAATGCCTCGATCATAAGCATTATGACCACTAAGCTCACCATCATGTGTAATAATGTTAAAGTCTGCCCCAACTAACCCAAGGGTCGTCCATATCGAGGAAAATATGGTGAAGACCCTCTCACAAATCCCTCATGATAGCTACATCGCATGAAGCATAGATAGGAGTCAGATATATGGGATGTGCTAGTTTGGGATCCTCAACTCTAACGTGAAGGAACATGGGATGATCAATAATAATAGTAACAGTAGTCACTACGCTGCAAAAAAACCAAATCTTGTTCGGCACAATCAGAACTCCCATGTCAAGCGCAGATATCGTCAAATATATGCAAATTTATGTTGAAGAATAAAAGACTCTAGTATAACCAAGAGATAAACCTGATGAAGCTGTATAAGTCTCTTTAGGCACATATGAGTAGCTACACTAGCTACACCTCTCGCATTCCATATGATGGTACTCATCTGGATGTGCGTGAATAGGTATCCTGCGACCGACTCCTGGTCACCATCCTAGGAAGTACAGTATCAGTGGTTTTCAAATTTCTTTTTTGACCAACTGGGACAAAACCATCATCTTCTGTCCTACCAACCATACCTGCCATGTCATCAGCAAAAGATCAACGATATGAACCCTGTTGAGAAACTTCAATATGAGAAAAAGTATCAAAATCTGACTGATTTGTAGATAAAAAAGCCTCCATATTCTGTTGACAAGGTACAGATGTAACGGGCACATCCAAATGAATTGAACCCTGTGGCCTCTCTAGTATATCCTCCAATATAGGATCACGATATGTAGAGCTAATAATCAAAGGAGCACTATTGATTGGGACCGAGGACTGAGCAATAGATGTGACAACAAGACAACTATGGTTACCCACTCTAATGGGAGCAACTGTAGACTGATCAGATGACATAGAAATCGTAATCTATGGAGCAATAGTACTAATAACAGGTGGAACAGTAAATGAAATAGGGGCCAAATGTGGAACAACTATCTGTACTGTAATAACCATGGAGACCAGGATAATGGAACAATAGAAGTAGCAGTCGGATGAGCAGAATGAGAAATCACATTTGATGTACTGGCATGTCTCTTATGATTGTGCTTAATCGACGTCCATCTCTGGCGAGGCGTATCACAGCCTCCTTCACTTTATCCTTGTCCTTAGCCTGAACAGGCCTAGAAGTCATCTCAATAATAAAAGGTCCCCCAGAAGGTGGTGTAGTATGGAAACCTACTATAACAGCTCTCATCAGAATGGCCAAAGTGTCTACATTGAAAGCAAAAGTTTGGCACCTTATTGTACATAACAGGCTGCCAATATCCTCCCCTTTTCTCCCTCTCTATTCAAACTCTATACAAACTCACGCCTCACTAGGTCGTCTCTCGGTCAGGGAGTTTACATTCTAAGTCGACCTCAATACAATCTCTCGCTGCACTAGGTCGTCGAAGATCAGAAGTAGCTTCAACAATACGAAGTTGGAGCCCAATAGCCTTAGCGATGGCAAATAACTCTTAGCCCAAAAATCAATAGGGAGCAAAGGAAATGATATCCAAACTGGAGTAATGGAAGATACTTAAGACTAAAACTAGGGGTCTACTTAAAAACCCTCATGGGACAACCATCAATATACCAAGTGGATTTGAGGAATAATCGTGAATAATCATCCTCATGCACCATATGAATGATAATGTGGGCGTCATCAATCAGGCCAATCTCATAATCACCAATAAAACTAAAACACATAAAATTTTCGTGTACCTTGATCATAGAAGGTTTGCGATGGAGAAATTTACCAACAAAGGTAAACATGTATACCTCCACAAAAAATTGTTCATTCGACTCATTAAAAAAGATAGCAAGCTCACCATGATGGATGTACGGCTTCCTAGAAACCACACTATGATCTCTAGAATCTTGAGGAGCATGAAGCAAAGTAGCAAAGGATTTCCTTTGACTCCTCTCATCCTGAGTAACAACCGATCTATTATTGACACCTACAGCATAAGACTGTGGAGCCTGAGTATTAACTGGAGCACCAGAAGAGGTAACATGTGGTATAGATGACTTCAAAACTGTGGAATTACACGAAGGGAGCCATGCATGAGAACCACGTGCCGATGGTTTGTTGGCATGTGGGGTGGTACGTGAGTAATCATCCGGTAGCTGTCTGATCTAATTCGCATATTTGGAACTGTTGAGGTCGATTTCGATTAGCATTTGTGAGACTTGAAGATGCAAAATCTGTTTTAAGCTTGATCTGTGATGTTGGTTCAAAATTGGTGGTGAGATTCGCCAAGCTATTGACCAAAGGCATTGGATGGGAAGATGTATTAATAGTAGCAGAATTCAGTGGATGGTTAGATTTATCATGCATAGAATCCATATTACCATAATTTGGAATTGAAGGGGGCTCATCGACCACACATTGAAGGATGAAATTGGGACTCGATTGATCAACAATTCTATCAATTGGAGTGTTACCCATAAGCTTTTGACCTTCAATTGCATTTGAATTTGTCGAATTTGGGACAAAAACATCAGCATGAATTTCAATTGGATTCCTGAAATTCCCTTCGCGAGCATGGAAGCTGGTGGGATCAAATTCAGCATTTGAAGTGTTAATTGGTTCAATTGGTTGTTGACCTATGGAATTTCTATTAGAAATTGAGTTGGTAGACTTCGAATTTAACACTTGAAGTAGCAAAGAATAATCAAAATCCTTAGTGCCAAATTTTGCACATAGCGCTCGAGTTGCCTCCATAAATTGAATATGTTCCGGGCTAAATTGGGTTTGACCAATTGTTAGGTCAGGTACTCCTGAGGCAAGCGACCCCGACCCATGTGGCCCGCGAACATGGATTGACCGGACGGAGTTGGAATTTGAATTAATCAGACAGCCTTCAAAGGGGATCTCGACGGGACTTGCTTCTGGAATTAATTCAGTTTGAGTGACTGTTGTTTGCACCAAATTAGGACCATAGTCTAAGTCAACTGGGCATGGGTAAACAACCGGCAGTGGTCCACAACGAAGTTGTTGGCCGGAGGTTGGATTTTCGATAGTCTGTACATTTTCATCATAGATATTTTCATTAGAACCACTCCCAAACTTAAACTATACATTGCTCTCAATTGCATTTTTCATTGTATTTAGTGCTTGCTATTTGAATCATTGTACATTCAGCATACAATTAAGATCATATATTTTAGAAGTATACATGAGATATAAATGACACCAATACCTGCTAACATATTCATGAATGGAGATAACGAATATAAGAGCCAAAACAAGGTATGCAAACTACAATGTGTTGTATATGCAAAGATGACTATGGCAATATAAGATGATATTTCTAGGTCGATTATGATGTAAGGAGATAAAAAAAATTGGTAGAATTTGCCCTGAATTCTACTGGACAATGGTTAAAAAAGACTACTCTGTAAGCTTTGTGATCGCATGGTTTACTAGACTTTGCGGAGAAGTTAATCATGATATTTAAAGGCGGATTTCACCGACATATCATTTAACGTAATATTCAGCATTGCCAACCCACTTCTCGATTGTTTATACTAGTGAATCTCTTTTTTCATCCTTTAAGTTTTCAATGATTCCACATATTCATTTTCTCTTTGAGCACTTTTCATGTTTCTTCAAGATCTTTTCATTAAATTTTTGGCTTTCCTCATGATGGGATGATTTATCGACCGTGGCATATATGTAGAATTTCTCTTGCTCATCATCTACCCTTAAGATCAACTCTTTTGACTCAAAGTCTATAACAACTCGGCTTGTTGATAAGAATGATTGCCTCAAGATTAGTGATACATCCCGGTATTATTCTATGTCTAAAACAACGAACTCTGTAGAAAATATGAACTTTTCCACTTTAATGAGAATTTGTTTCATTATAATCTAAACCTTTCATATTTCCAGTTGGTTTAGGGCACTAGATTTCTCAATATCATTCGTAAAAGTTTTAACCTTAATTTTTGAGTACTCTTTCTCAACCCTCGACTCATTCAATCTTCTAGTTGACTTATCAAGTTTGACTTCTAAGCTCTCCTTTTCTAACTCTAATTTATGTAATTTATTAAAGGTAGAGCTATTAACCTTCTTCAACTTAGGGCTCTCTTCATACAATTGGTCAAATGCCTCATAAATATCTAGCTAATCTTCTAATTCTTTTTCTGAAGAGTCAAATTAATCAGTGTCCTCAATTTTCTCATTTTACTCTATGGGTTCACTCTTAATCACAAAGGAAAATGCCATATAATTCACACATCATCCACATTGGAGTTCTCACTATCATCATCAGAGCTAGATTCATTATCAGTGAGAGTGGTGTTCATAAACTTGCCTAGAGTTTTCTTATAAGTTGGGCACTCAGTTCTAATATGTCAAAACCCCTGACACCCATGACGCTTAACAGGTTGAGACCTCTTTTTGGTATCCCTAGTATCACTACTTTCTCCTTTATCTTTCCCATATTTACTAGGTCTACCCTTGTATTTTTCAGAAGGTTTCTTATTGTTCCTAAAATATTTCTTGAATTTCTTAGGAAAATAAGTCATTTCCTCATCTAATAAAGTCTCATCATCACTCTTATCAGTAGTATTTTAAGGGCTAAAGACTTATTTTTCTTATACTGGAATATGCTAAGTTCATAAATTTGGAAAAATCCTACTAGTTCTTATATCTTAATAGCATTTAGGTCTTTATTTTCATCAATAGCTGTGACCTTAGATCTAAATCTTCTAGGTAGGTATCTCATAACTTTCCTCACATTTTTAGCATTAGAGATACGTCCACCTAGGTTGAAACTAGAGTTCATTATATTATTCAATTTCACATAAAACTTATCAAATGACTCATCATCCTTCATCTTAATTTCTTCAAACTTAGATGTCAACATTTTGAAGCTTAGAGTTTTTCATGGTCTTAGTTCCTTCACGTGTAGTTTCTAAAATATATCAAGCTTCTCTAGTAGTCTAACACATGGACACTCGTCTAAATTTAGATAGCCATAAAATGGCATGTAAACCTTTACTATTCCAATTACACTAGACTAATTGATCCTTAGCCTAGTGGAAACCTCTATAGGGGTGTAGAGGGGACTGTCCAACATTTTTTCTACACTCACCCAAACTCTCTCATCCATAGATTTTAGGAAAGATTTCATTCTTACCTTCCGATAAGGATATTTGCTTCCGTTAAAGTATGGAGGAACAGAAAGTAATTAATTCATCTAGACAAAATTGGGCTAAGTATTGAATTATGGTTCTAATACCAATTGAAAAAGCGCATGTTTAGACCTAATAGACACCTAGAGGGGATGAATAGGTGTATAATGCAAAATTGAAATTAACAATCAATAATCAGCAACAAATAGCTAATTATTGTCTCTAGATGATCAAGTTTGATCAAATTAAACTTTAATTGTCAATCATGCAATATAGATTAAAGTAGTAAAGTAAAATCAACACCAAATAAGGAAACGAAGGTAAATTCCTTAAAGAACTCTTCACAGGGAAAAAAAACTTTCAGGTAAACCTTGTCAAAATGATCCCCTAGAAAAGATAAATTACATTTAGTCTAGACACAACTAAACTTTAGTAGATCTACAAGTTTAGTAGTCTAGACACAACTAAACTTTGACATCCATCCTATAAATCACTAAAGAACCTTTTTGATTGTGTCTCATGTGCTTTCCAGCAACTCTGGACTTCTTTTCCCTCCATGTAGATCATCAAGAACGAACCTCGTTCTTCTCTAACTGGAGCCTAATTTAATTTTTTAGAATAATAATTCAATTAATAATAAATCTATCATAAATAATAATGCATTAATCAAATTAAAAGTGTTTACGTCCAAAATCGATTGAACGTAGGACATAACACTTACAAACTTTCATTCGCACTAGATCCAATCATTTATGTATCTAATACCAAAAAGTCTACATGGCAATTATGTTTATGCCGTGACAACTCTTTGTTAGTAGATCTACAATATTATCACTTGTGGAAACTCGTTCTTTCTTTACGTCATTTCTTTGTGTGATCTCTTTAATGAGATAATATTGAATTATTACATGTTTAGATTGTTGATGAGACCTTAGTCCATTTGTTTGAACGATGGCTACAATGTTACCATAATATAGAGGTATGGGATAATAATGTTAGGAACTACTCCAATTTCATTAATGAACTTCTTGATCTATATCAAAACCCTTGTTATTTCTGAAACATCAATGTATTTGGCTTCTATTATTGAATCAGTCGTTGTTTCCTATTTGGAACCTTTCCAAATAACCTATCTATTATTAATAGTAAATATATATCCTTATTTAGACTTGCTATCATCCTAGTCTGACTGACATTTAGGAATCATGTACACTTTTTCTTGTAAGTTCTCATTAAGGAATGCAGTTTTTACATCCATTTGACATATCACATAGTCAGAAGCTTACACAGCTATAGGTGAAAAGGTTTTTCCAAATTCAACTCCTTATCTTTATTTATAACCTTTTAATACTAGTGTTACTTTGTATATGTGGACATTTTCATCTATGTCGCTCTTTTCTTATAAACTCATTCAAAGGCTATGGGTTTTATCCCATTAGGGGAGTCGACGAAGGTCCAAACTTTATTTATATACATTGAGTTGATCTTAGATTCCATGGCCTTCTGTTAACTATTTGAGTCAACACTTGACTTTGCTTCCGCATAATTAATAGGTTCATCATCTTCGATTAGTAATACCTCATTAGTAATCATGAATTCATACCTTTTAAGGGGGTCGAATGATCAAACTAGCCTTACGTTGAGCCGAAGTGTCCTCAGAAGTGTCCACTTCTTGATCAAAAGTTTGTCCTTAAGCAAGTGTGGGATTAGACTCATGTTCATCTAATTGGTCAACCGTATCTATGGACTCTTGAACCTCTTCAAGTTGTAATTTGCTCTCACTATCCTCTCCTAAAATGAACTCTTTCTCTAAAAAGATTGTATGTCTTGAGACGAAAACATTTTTTACATGGGATTATAGAATTTTATATCCAATTTTCTCTTTTGGACATCCCATAAATATGTATTTATCGAAATTAGACTCTAAATTATTTGATTCAGTGCACTTCACATAAACATCACAATCCCAAAATTTTATATAAGACAAGTTGGGTCTTTTACCTTTCCATAACTAGTATGGAGTTTTGCTAACCTATTTAGATGAGACATGGTTTAGTGTGTAGCATGCGGCAATTAGTGCGTAGCATGCGACAATTAGTGCATGACCTTAAAAAGTATCTCCTTATTACTTACGACCATGTATTATTTAAAATTCAGTCATACGGGATTTGTTTCTACCAATCATAACTCCTCGTAATTAAAAAGTTGCCAAGATTCAAATCCACGGACTCTATGAATTTAATTTATTAGAATAGTAATTCAATTAAATAATAGATGTGTCATAAATAATAATGCATTCATATTAAAAGTATTTACGTCGAAAATTGATTGGACCTAGTGCATAACACT
>CAIGRN010123081.1:0-10344 GCA_903798345.1 Fraxinus anomala | reverse complement strand
TGAAGTAATTCTTCAAAATTGAACAAGTGAAAAGATGGTAGAAATTGATTATGTAAAGAACAATTTATATGGCCAGAAATTTGGAATGTAATTGAATGATTACAATATTTTTTTTAAAAATGAAAACTAACATGTATTTATAGTTTTCAATAGCTCTTACATGAATTGGTTCCAACACAAGAAGAAGATGTGCATCACTTCACAATAAAACCACCACAAAATTTGAAAAAATTCAATCCAACGGTCGAATTTTTTCTTCTATGTGACCGCATAGGCTATAACTATGCGGTCGCATAGTTATAATAATGTAGCCCCTCAAATCTCTGAATTGGTCTATGCGACCGCAAGCCAGAATGGCCTATGCGATATGGCACAAATACTGGTTCTCCTTATTTTTCTTTATTCATTCATTCATCCTTCCATCCACGTGATTTTGAACAACAAATTCCAACAGATCCTCCAAACAAGAATGCAATGACCAGCCTTTTTTAGTACGTGTTGTTAAGCAGATTATTTATCTACAATATTGGACGAGTGTGGATCCTCCAAACCAGAATGCAATGATCAGCCTTTTCATTATGTGTTGTTAAGCATCAATTGCAATGAGGTCGGTATACCTTGTGATGCATATTATTGAGCATAAATAGAAATAACTTTGGTCTCTTAGGGTCATTCTATATATATTGGTTTAATAACAGAAGAAATGATTGTTTTTTGTTTTTTTGCTATTAAGATGAACCAAAATAAACTTTCATTGCAGCAATTAGAAATTTAAATCCCTTATTATATATGCAACAAAATGAAAAACAAATGATATGATCAACATTTAAGTTAATTCCGGTATAACTCAATGAACAATACAAGAAAGAAAAGAATCCCAAAGTTGTAACAACACTATTGATATACCGTTATACAGCACCTTGGTTGGTTGACGAATCTTCTCTCTTTGATCAACGTTCTTGTAGTAAGTAGTGCTCCCTCCCTCCCTCCATCCAAATTTTCAGAGTTTTGTAGTGTATAGTGGTTCTCTACAAAGTCAAACCAACTGTTGCCTCCATTTTTGTATCAATTCTCTACCTTGTCTTCATGTAGATTGTTAAGGGAATATTTATCCCAATGGCATATTCATGATGGTGCATATGTTTTAAATTGCGTCAATGTGTTAGTTTCCGATGGCAAGAGATCTAATCACAATTATTTTTAGCAGTTGATGAAGAACAAAATCTTTTCAAATCTTTATAAGCAGTTCAAATACAACTATCTTTATTCTTGGACGGACTTAACATACCAATAATGACCCTTAAAGCAGCTCATATGGCAGCAGTTAAAATTTGATAATGGCAGCACCACTTGATGGTTTAGATGCGAAAATGTAGAGGCCAAGATCGTTCTTACTGATAATCCCCTTGTCAATTCTTGATAGATAAAATTGCTCCTGCCATAAGTAAAAGAACAATATTTATACTTGAGGACTTAAGTTGTGGTAATCTACCACTAAGGAGGCAGACACCAACCTTGAGATTAAGGATAAATTGAGGAACGATGCTTTCCTTCACCAAGGCAACAGCACAACCACCCCATCCAGCTCCCGTAAGCCGTGCTCCAAGAGCACCATTATCACGACAAATCTTCACAAGCTCTTCTAACTCCGGACAGCTAATTAATAAATAAGTGACATGAGTAAAAGTATAATCAATTTTGGAATTAATATTTCAATATTGGCAGAAATTCTCTTTTATGACTGTAGGGAAGATAAGAGCATTATGAAGAAAATTAAGATTTACCTGCATTCATATAATACACTGCAGCTATGGTGGCTGTCATTCATAAGGTCACCAAGCTTCTTCAGCATCTCTCCTTCACTGCAATGACAAGTCCTTACAAGTTACTGGCTTCATAATTTAAATAGTCAAAATTAATCTAGTTTTCAGTTTCAATGTTAGAGCACAAAACGTGCTTAAGGTATGTTGAAATGTGAAATATATATGGACAAAAACATCTCAAATCCACAAATGATAAACACTTGCAGTACACATAGAAATATATCTCTGGCTCACCTCGATTTCGATGATACAGTATCTTTGAAAGCGTGTACACGCTTGGCTTCAGAGTAGACATGGGCAGCTCTCTGAAAATGATTTTAGAATAGAATTACATAAAATTTTACAAGCTAGTAAAACGATTAGTTCATTTCATCCAAAGGGGCATCTGGGAAATACTGTCACGTTGGTAGCAACAACCAAGTTCTCCAAAGTGAATGGGGTTTCCTTTTTTATGGTTTATTGGCAAATATAACTTCAATAGCTGACTAAGACACAGACACCATAGCTGCAAAATCTTTAAACGAATGGAAAATTACCTGGTGCAACTTAAAATGTTTTGCAGCTCTCAGAACATCCAAGGAAGAAGGGGAACTGGTAAAGATAACTTGCAGTTTTTCTTCAGTTATTTTCTCAATATCTTCAGCACTATATGGTTCCTCATTCAAAAATTCCTTTTGCAATATAAAACAAACCATTACTCCAAATGGTCACAGACGTGAGAATATTCACAATCAATTAGAGAATCCAAGTACATAAGGCATTGATAACTCTCAGAAAGGTGATAACTAGTAACTACAAGAGTGATGCCAAGGAGTAGACGTGAAAAAGTAATAAGCAGATAAACTTGCTGCAGAGACTTCTCACCAACAAAAAATGGAAAAACAAAAAGAACAGGTACCTTGACAGCAAGGACTGGATCAGAAGATCCACGAGTACCCGCGAACAAAACACACAAATTTTCAACATCTGAAAGTGTCTTGACTTCAATTACAGCCTCCTGAGGTTTCATTCCAAGTTTTATGCCTAGCACAATCTATAAAAACTTAACAATCAGTATATCACAGAGATAGGTAGAAAACAAAAATGCACAATCTATAAAAACTTAACAATCAGTATATCACAATGTTGAACACAAGATTACTATAGCACTAAAACATGCAACTCTATCACACAGAAATCAGTTCATCTGACAGCAAACTGATAAGCCACCCATACGTTTTACATATGAGAGGCGTCACAAGAGGAAGCCAGCTAATTAGCATATTTCTGTTATAACTAAAAGGGAGTGGGAGTTGTAGGCTGAGGTCATGGTAGTTAGGAAAGTATAAAAAGGGTGAAACGGGATTTCATTTGGGATTGAAGAGGTGAACAGAAAGTCTCTGAATCATTGAGGAGAGGGGGCAGCTCTCGAAACCTGCTCTAGTTTCTGTTAATTTCTTTCTTTCATTTCATCGCTGCTGTAATTTACAATTGTGTACTTCAAATACAATTTCTTCATCGATATCATCTCTTTCTTCTTTGGAAATCTATCTTATCTTGCCGTAGTCGACTCTGTGTTAAGGATACTAAATTTGTTGATTGACTGACTCTATCACAAACATGCATGCTGTCAAACCAAAGAACTTACCGAAGCTAAACGGCATTCAACAACCCTGTTATTGTAATTAGTTGCAGCAGTAACAGCTTTCTGAGATTCAGCCAGTGAATGAGCTATAACAAAAGTCCCACCAGCAGGAAGTTGCACTTCAGTTGCACGAATAGGATTGAAATCAATGAGAGCTGAAAACCCAGATTGAGCCATAACTGAGATAGCCTGTAAAATATAGGCGCAAAATTGTAAGTTATGAAGATTAATGTTGAGCATTTAAATAGAGAGAACTTCATCATAAATAAGAAATATAATACCAGAGAATGGACAATATAGAACCACAAGTTATATGACAAAGCGTTCACGGGAATTATTATAGCAAGTATACAAACAATTTTAACCATACAGTTCTCTTGGGCTTTGTGCAGATGTCATGGACATTTGTTACAGGAATTTTTTTGGGAAAGAAGATAAATTACCTGGTCCATTCCACCAGATTGGGTGCCAATGTGTCTTTCGCATTCACATGTAACTTGAGCAACTTCTTTCTGAAAATAAAAATAAACAAAATAGAGTTAGAAGGGAAAAATACCTAACAACTTAACTCCTGAAGTGGACAAAGTGATGTCCACTGCTTTTCTATCCTCTGATTCTTTGCTGAAGAACCAAAAGTATAGAAGCCAATCCTTTTATGTCATGCAAGCACTTTTGATCAGATCAATGGAACAAATCACCAAATGAACAATTGGGCAAAATACCTTGGGAAATTTCATGCCCAATGTGGCCATTATAGCAATTGTCGAAGAGCAAACAAATGCAGCAGAGCTGGATAGTCCAGATCCTAAATGAGGAAAAAGAGCATGATCCATCAAAGAATACTATCAACCAACACTACACTCTTTCTTCAACATTATGTTGCATAGGTGATTGCTGACTTTCAATACAATATATGCATTAAATTGGATATGTAACAAACCAGTTGGAACTATGCCATCAACAACAACATCAAGTCCGACTGGTTCACCGACATCTATTCCCTTAGATTTGGCATACTCATAGAGGCCTTTGTACCTGCCAAGATAAAAATTAAAAGTCTTGTCAATGGAAGAAGAATAGCCATGTATGTATCTTTGCACCAAGTTATTCCCAGTCACGAAGAGGGCAACTGATGGTCTGTCAACAACCATGATCAATAAGCGTGGAAGAAAAGTAGCCAACAATGATTGCAAAATCAATTTCTTACCCACAAATGAAATAGTGACCCCATCTATGATTCTTTAAATCAATTTCCTAGCAAATAAAAATGAAAATAGTGAGCATTTCAACATGTGGTAATGGATTAAAGGAGAAAAGGACATGTAACATGCATTAACTTGGCCCCATGTGATAATTTGTTGCACGGACACTTCAACTAGGGTGACGTGCCCGTGTCCAACATGTATCAAATAACAACACCCCTCGAACACTCTATCATGGTCATTTTTCTTTCTTTATCAGTTAATTATGAATATATATTTTTTATTTAATATTTAACTCAAAGTTATTATTAAATAAAAAATAGGTATTCATATTTAAAATTTTCAATAAGAAAAATTAATAACATGTATAGAACTAAATTTACACCATATATAAATGAAGAATTTTAAAAATTTAATCAAAGTGTCTGCGACATCGTGTCAGTATTTTTTCTAAAAAAATCGCGTGTCGACGCACTTGTCCCCTTGTCAGTGCATCATAGTGTGATATACATAATTTTACTATAAATGGAGAATTATTTCTTGTAAAAGAAGAAAAGACTTTTGTGTATTACATTTGGATCTTTTCCCATCGAAAAAAATATCTATTAAACTAATGCTCTTATAACAGTCATATACAAGAAACTCCCATTTCTGAAATGGTCTTTAGGTTCAAATTAGCTAGATATGCAGCATATAATCCAGGGTCTCTCAACATAAAATTTGTATTGAACTTTGTAGCATCATGAATTTTTTATCTACAATAGAAAACCGAAAATAAAATTTTATGACAGGATTTTTTTCATTTCAAAAACCAAGTCGTTAAAGTCAGCAGACAAAGATAAGAGTCAAATATAAGCATACCTGTTCGGGATCAGCAGGGTAAGTACACAAAGAGTACTTGTCACTATTCACATTTGCGATCTTAAGCACCTTGGTGTCGTTTCTCCGTATTGCTATGATGGTGTCTTGCCTGATAGCCATTGGCAATACTGAGTAACCTTCATAGTCTATGTGCTCCCCTATCAAATTCACCCTCCCTACACAAACACCCCAAAACAATAATTCAATTCACAGGCATCCAAAACCCAAGTACATTATCCTCCCTGCATCTCAGATAGAACGTCCAATTTTCAGAAAAACATAAATTCCTAACTTTTCTCAAAGCAATTAGATATGGAAAATAAGTAAATCCACCCAAAAACGATATATAGTTACTAAAGTTTACGGCTTTAGCCAAACAAACTGGATCAGTAGATACATAAACATAAATGTGTATGTAAGGAAGCAAAAATGGACCTGGAGATCGGGCGTAGATATCGGGAGGGTGGGTGAAGAACTCAATGAACTTTGACTTCAAATGGGTGAATCGAAGTTCCGATTCTTCAAGCTGGGAGCCGGTTCCGTAAACGGGTTCAAGAGAAGTGAAAATGGGTACTGGTAAGTCCTCGTGTTTAGCCGCCATTGATTGATTTCTTGTTTCCTTACTGTGTATATTGATTGATACAAGTGGGCGTGAAAAGGGAGTTTGTGGGAGGGAGTTAGGTTTATTGGGATTAGAGTTGAAAAAGTTTGTGGGATTTATGATTAGTTTGTCGGATAGTTTGTTGGACAAAAGCAATGAAAAAGATTACCGAGGATAATTCTAATTATAAAGTTGCTATTGGGAGGGGGTGAAGTACTTGCTCTTAGATGTTTGGATCATTAACTATTCTTGATTATCCAGAATTTCCGAACTGAACGGTTTGTTGCATTATATTTTTATTGCACTTATATTCCTTGATCTTTGTTTGTCGTAATATTTATGTCCCTAACTTTTTTATCTTAAACATCCCATTAATTAGTACATTTCGTTCTTGATGTTGAATCATGTCAAAATATTATTTTTCTTCATACTTTGAAATGAGGGAAAATATTTTATCGCAGTTTTGTAGTTATTTATTTTTAAAAATAAGATGGGAAGTAAGTCATTTTACGCCCTTTCAATAGACTTTTTGGATAGAATCTACTATCAGATACGAGATGTGTTAATTAATGAAAAATTGAGGATAAAATGTTAGGGATATAAGTGTTATAATGAGCAAAAATTGAAAACTTTAAGTAAAATTAAAATGTGGTGTAACAAATAAAAATTATGGTTGCAACTCTCAATATAACCACCCTAATCTTAAACAATGTACATTGTAAAATTTACGAAACTGCCCATGATTACTTTGGTAATGGGGGCATTGTTGTCGTCTGACTATCCAACTCAATGGCACTTATGGAAGTTCGATATTCGGTGGGCCAATTTCCTATAAAATCATGCAACATATGCATTATGATTGACATCTTTCTTTACATTCTTTCATGTAGTACCATCTTATTTTTTGACTTCTCCAACAATCTTTCTATTCAGATTATATCACATGGGGGGATGTCAACCATGTAGTAAGTACATTCTTGCATTATTTAGCATTCAACCTCTTGCTACAACTTAGGTTGTTTGGTTGTTTGTTTAATCCCTATCTATCTTAATTTCTTGCAAGACCGCTGCAGTCGTTACTCGCTTTTATACAAAAGTATCAACACAGCAACTAAAGCCATTTTAACAGACAGTAGAAAGCAACATACTATGATTTTGAAAATTCTACACCATCCAATTAGCTGCAGAATTATGGATATTAGTAACATAATTCCACATCAGAGATATGGACCAAACTATTTCACAATATTATGAACAGAGCTCATGTACCACTTTAATGGACGAACAACTTTGAAACATATTACAAACTCAAGTGACGAAGAGTCGATATCAAGGTACCATATATTGTTGTTGATGTGAGTTCTTGAAGAAGACCAGTCTGTTATCTTAGAATAAGTGTTTCATTGAGCGACAACCCTTCCGCTATTATTGTTGGATCGCCAAAGTCAAGTGTAGTTCCTGTTCGATGAGTGGATCATGCAGTCAAACTCCCTTTTGCATTACATTCAAGGGCTAATCTCCATCCAATCTAAAAGCCTCCGCCTCCTAGAAAGCTGGCAGGCTTCTCAACTCATATATGGGCTTTTGCTTTCGGGCCATCTACTGGCCCCATCTTTGTCATCGCCACACTAGGCACTAGCCCGTAAGAGCTAGCAATTTAAGATCCAAGTCAAATTTTCTTAAAACTAGTTTTGACTTTTTTAAAAAGTCTTTTAATACAGGTTGAATTATTTGATATTTGAACCTGGATTTTAGAAACAAATAAATTAAGTTCTGTTAGGGGAGGATTTATTATTACCTTTTACAAAATAGGAATCGTCTCTGTGTATGCCAAATAAGAATAAAAAAGTTTGAAAAAATAAAGTTGACAAATTAATGGATTCCGTGCACAAGTTTGAAGATCCATGCTTTCCAATCCTGATTTATCCTCTGTGCAATCCAAATATTTAAAGTAGTCATGCCTTATCTATTTTTCTACGTAAGATAACTTTTAAACTAATTTCCCTTCAACACAAAACATTTTTCAATGCATCACTTTGAGCTCCAATTTTCATTTACCCGAGCATCATTTTTGACAAGTAAATATATGATTTTGAATTCTCACTGAGGAGAATACAAATCAATCTTAATCTTCCAAAATAACCAAACAGTCTCACTCAAAATTTATGCCGAAGTAGCCTTTATATTCATTTTTCCAACACATGATTCATGTCTCAGCAGGCAGATTATAGTGCGAAATTCTGAAAATTCAATCTTTATGGGTGACATTAGAGAACATGTAGCTAGAATTAATATTGATCGATTGAGGCTTATCTACTGTACTGGGCATGAATTACCTACATAGAAGACCACCCATTACCCGGAAAATCAGCAAATTATTCAATGCCTTCAAAAAAAAAAAACTCAATATCATGCATTAACAAGTAAAATGTGGTGAAAGAAATATATTTTGAATGTTGATTGGACAGGAAAACCTCAGGAAACAATATACATTCAGTGATATTAGAGACAACTATGTATATGTCTATATTGGGCCGGGGTTAAAGATTGAAAAACAAACTTTTCTTGGAAGAAGGAAAGTGCAGCTATAACTTCGAGAGCGGATTGAGAAAGGCAAGTCTGAACGTCTTCCTCAAATTGCCCCGCGTCACGCTTGATGACATGACCATCTCTGCTTCTATATGTAGTGATAATAAATAATATTTAAAACAGTGTGAGTTTATCTGTGTAAATTTCTTGATTCTTCGAGGTTTTCGACTGAGACGAGGTAGAAGAAGTGCGCGTAAATAGCGATTTTTGAACTAAAGAAGCAGTATTTGCAAATTTCACTAGAGTCGCATCGTGCTTTTCATTTTTAAATAAGAAATGGGCTCTGACAGAAGACTCAGGATTGGGCGGAAGAAAACTTCCTATGCGGCCCAAACTTTTAGATTTTCGTCTCAAAGATACCTTTTTTCGTGTCTTCATCAAAGTACATTAATGGTGTGTTTGAAAGAAAGAAAATGATAGATATACGATACATTTTTATTTCATTTTTCTCTAATTATAGTCCTCCCGTGCCTACTAATATATTACTTTTTAATTTATATATTAGCTTCTTTTTCAAGTAGTGTTATTGCGCACAAATGATAATGGTCTGTTCGAAAGGAAGAAAATGATAGATACACGATACATTTTTTTTCTAATTAGTCCTTTTAGTCTTCCCATGCCCAGTAATTTTTATTAGTTTCTACTTTTTATGCACTAGCTTTTTTTTTTTCAGTTAGTTTTATCGTGCACGAACATTTTTCTTCTTTTACCAGTGATTGTTACTCATAGAAAATATATTTTGACAAACAAATTCCTTCACTCTTCAAATTTTACTATCATGACTCAATTTTGAAAGTTGTACATGATATTAAGATTTGAGATTTCATCTTAAAGTATTAATCTTGCTAGAGAAATAGCTAAAGTCCTTATGTATTCAATATTTTATCTTTATCTCGATGTGAGATTCTACTCTTTACATACTCACGTAAGATGGTAACTCATTTGAGTACGTCTATCTTGAAACATCTTTGTTGGTTGGAGGTTTAAAAGGATCAAATTGCTCGTTTGAACTTAATGAACTTTAATACTATATTAAAAGCCCGTTTGAGCCCCACTTATTTTCGTCGAAATGCACTTTGGAATAATATTTTGATGAAGAGTTTGTGGTTAAACAATAAGAATAAAGCTTGAATTTGCGTATAATATTATTTTATTGAAAAATGCGTGGTTAAAAATAAGAGAAAAATGTATCTTGAAAATAATTGAGATTAAACAAGGGCTAAACATTTTGATTTCAACAATCCTTACACATTAATATTTTTATTTTTGTTACCACTCATAACACACTATACATATGTTTTATCAAGGGTTTTGCTACTTGTACACCGAGGTTAACACCCCGGTGTACACGCCCCCTCACTAAGGGAGTCCAGGATTTTTTTTATTGGGTGTGAGCCCCCTATTTGTGAGGAGGCTATATATCGGAGTGTCACAAGTAGCTAAACCTTTAGTTAGAAGTTTTGGGACCCCTTTAAAAAGAAAAATGCAGAAGCCAACCAAGTTGATAATGTTGGAAATGGGTCAAGCTTGACTAATAATTCGGGTGGGACCCGATATCCGGTTTGTGCGGGTCAATGGTCAAACGTGTTCTACTCCGCGAGTAGATGTTCGTGATATATTTAATTTCACAAAACCATTTCCGGA
>CAIGRN010123074.1:0-15994 GCA_903798345.1 Fraxinus anomala | reverse complement strand
AAAAAAAAAAAAAAAAGGCAACATGGACCTATAAAAAGTTACATTTACTTTTCTCAAGTTTATCACTTCCTTCTGTTATTGTGAGGATTTCAAATACAGATATGGCGCCCTTTTGCATGTACACATGCATAATATGTTGAAGAAACATCAGGTTTGAATTTCTTTAATGTAACTTGAATTCGCAATTCGTGCAAAATTTCTGAATTTCCGATGCAATTTTAAAGAATTCGTAGATACAAGTTCAATTTCATTCACTTGTAACAGTAGAAAGAGAACTCCATGGAAAACCTTCATAGTTCCTCGAAAGCTTCAAAGCACAAGTCCTTGAACTACAGCGATTCATCAATCAATATAAAAGATTTTGTTGGCCGTCGTTATCAGAAGTTGCGACTAACTGCAATCTCCGATCCGTACGCTTCCGATGGCTCAAACTCTCCATCACCGCCGAAGTATCTCCATTCCACCTCGCTGGCGACAGCCTTCAGTAAGTACTTCTCCCCGCTGGCGGCGATTGAGAACCTGGAGTCACCACCGGTGAAGCTCGAGAAGGATGTGCTGGTGATGGACGAAAGTTCGGTACGGAAGTTTAATAAAGGCGGCCGTAGTGGTGGAATTAGGGTTAGGCCACTGCCGATATCATCTGAATCAGGCGGCTGCAGGGAAATTGAGAGCATTACTGGTAGGAGCTTTGACTACAGAACTGAAATGTGTCCGTTTTGGGAGGATTCCGGTATATGCCGATTTGGTTCCAAATGCCAGGTCACTTTTCTCCCCTCTCATCATGAAGTATCATAACCGAAATGTTTATATGTATTTACAAGATCAATACACGGTTCAGATTAATTTCTTGTTTCTTCATTGTTTTGTTGAGTACTTAAACATTAACATGCTTTAATTGTAGTACTAGTACCATGTGGTTGAATGAAGAATATACTATTTTGATCTGCGCTCACCATATAATTGTAATGCAATTTCATTTATTCCAAGTCGAACAGTTCGCTCACGGGAAAGAAGAGCTCCGTCCTAATCATTTCTCAGGCAAGAATAAATTTGAGGTAGGAATAAAACTGATAAAATGTTTTTCTTGATCAATCCTCTAACGTCAATTTAAAAATTAAAATCAATTGAACTAAGAAGTGGTGATTTTGTATATGATTTCTTGTAACATATTTTGTGGCTTCTGCAATTTTGTAGGCACCGAGCAGCAAATCATCCGACAGTTCAGGTGGATCAGGATCATCGTCACATGGCTCAAAGTGCCTCTTTGTTCATCACAAAGTCAAAGCACCAGTAGAAGCCCTCTTTCCACCACTGCCAATACCACTGGCCTTACCAACATTACCCACCAAAGTAGAACAAACATCTGGTGCCGTTGGGAGAAGCAGAACCCCAATTACTGCATTCACAAACTCAGATTGGACTCCTCTTGACGATGGTATAGCTGTCTCTTTATCTTCTGGTTCGTTTGAGGAAAAGAATCCCTCAAAAGAAGACGTGGACGCTTACATACGGAGGGGCCTCTATGTTATCCATTCAAAGAAAAGATTGCCGGTGTTTCTGGAATTCTGCCAGGAGTAGGTGCTTTCACTAAAGAATCCGCATGATATTACTCGGTTTTGGTCGCAGAACCACGGTAAAATAGACTTACCATACTTGCCACTGCTTTAGAAGAAACATATTTTTGCTTTGGGTTTACAGTTCATTTGTTTTTGGAACAATTTATAGGCTGTAGCACAGAGACTGGAGTTTAATGGACTGCGTGATTAACATTTCACAGTATACTTGACTAATAATAGACAGTATTCTTGTCTGAAACCATGTGCATATTAGTACCTTGAGGTGAAGAATATATCTTCTAAACTTGTGTATATTGAAAGTTCATACCTGACACGCTATAAAACTCGAGAAGAGCTTGCCTCTTTCTTTATGTTCTTGTGCTTGTATGTGTGCCTTTTCGGTCTAGATTTTCTATTTCTGTTTGTTCCTGGAGAAACCCATGATGATATATCATAGCAGTGCTTTCTCTGATTGATTGGGCGAGCATCCTTATTTGATTGGCAATCTAACATTCTGCTGCTTCATTTTGCTTCTGTAGCTTTTTGCTACCATTTAAGTCATTCGACAGGTGGAACGTAGTGTTTGAAGATATGTAGTGCATCTGATATGGCTCATTGGCTTATTTGTTAGCCAATATCAACGCAGATAAACCATAATGCATGAATGATGATATGTTGATATCCAATCAGCCTATTAGCAAATTTTGAAACTCTTAACTTCGATCATTACCATGAGTGTGATGCACCAATTTGGACCGTAAGCTCAGGGCATCAGATCATATTGACTTTATATAGTGTTTTGGCAAAAGAAATCATTCCCTTTTCCAATTCTCTCTGAGCCACCTAGAATACATAGTTCTACTCAAGTTTATGGCATTAAGTTTACTTTCTTTTCTACAAGAACTCTTTGTAATGTTAGAGTAGCTTATAGATCAAGTATCATAGGAAAATAATGAATGCTGTGTCTAGTTTGCGAAAAATAGATTCTGAATTTTCGTGAGAAAATTTTTAGTACTCCCAGAGCATGGAACTGTGACTATTTAATTGATGTTTGCCACTAATTGTTTTTCTCTCCTAGCTTCAACTAACTTGTGATGCTTTTTGAGTGAACTTCATTTGAATACCATACAGCCATTCCAAGTATGGACTTTTTTCTTTTCGGCCACAAAAATTCTATATAGACGGGACTATTGAGTAGGCAATTGACATACTTCAGCACTGTCGCCGATATGTTTGCCCTACTAACGATTCCTTTAAAATAGAAATAACTAACATAAATCAGATGTCTGTTATGAGTATATTGTTGCAAACATTGATCTTACCTGTTCACTGAAGCAGAAATGTGTGTTTACATCTCTCCGACTAGTATACTTCATAGAGTCTGAATCCCTTCAGTTGAGGCAACTGCAGCTAAGCCTTTGGTAATATCATGTTCAACTTGCTAATTTTTATGAAGCCAATGTCTGGGAGATGCATTTAGCTTGCCGATGATCTGTGAAATAATTGGAAGGAAATAACAAAGGTTGAATTGAAAGTCTCCTTTGAAATTGGTTTACTGCATTTTTAGATATTGGACAAAAGTTCTGGTTGGAGGATGTTATGCATAGATGAACTTTATGTTTTATTTATTTTTGAATTAGTCTAGTGTTGTAGTTATGGGTTGATATGAATAGTTTTAATTAAAACTTTCATTATTTTAGTTTTAGGAGATACATACTAGCTAGTGTCATGGAGCCCAGCTAGCTATGTAATTTTAGGAGAATTAACTTATTTGTACAATCATGCTCGACATTTATGGTTAAATGTGATGTTGTCAAGTGTAAAGTATGAATCGAGATTGTCAAATAATGAAGTAGCATGATTCATTTAGGAGAGGCAAGTGGATAATGAAGATGACAAGTGGATAATGAGGAACCAAACCCCATTCAAAGGACAGAATCACATCACAGTAGTATCACACAGAAACAAGTCCCTTCCTCTGCCAAATGAATCTCACTGCACTCTCTTTTCCTTTCTCATTCCATTCATACCAGTCTTCCTCCCACATCAAATCTATCAGTTCAAGACCACCAAATGCTTCCTCACAGCAAATCTCCCTGGACTCTCCTCCACCCAACAGCAACAACCCAAGTTCTTCCTCATCAACCGGAGTAGTTGTCATTGGCGCTGGGCTAGCCGGCTTGGCCGCTGCGAATCGGCTTGACGCTGAGAAGATCCCATTTCTCCTCCTGGATGCATCCGACGCCGTCGGTGGCCGTGTGCGCACCGACTTCGTCGACGGCTTCATTCTTGATCGTGGGTTTCAAATCTTCATCACTGCTTATCCTCAAGCACAAAAACTTTTAGATTACCAAAGTTTGAATCTTCAGAAGTTTTACTCTGGGGCGCAGGTTTACTACGATGGTGGATTTCACGTTTTAGCCGACCCATTACGTCATTTTTCGGATTCTTTACAGAGTTTTGCAAACCCCATTGGTAGTGTTTTTGATAAAATATTGATTGGGTTAACTAGAATTAGAGTTTTGACACAGTCAGATGATGAAATTTTGATTGCCGAGGAGGTGAAGACGATTGATTTGTTGAGGAAAATTGGGTTTTCGGATTCGATTTTGGACCGATTTTTTCGACCCTTTTTTGGGGGGATTTTCTTTGATAGGGAGCTGGAAACCACGTCGCGTCTATTCAATTTTATATTCAAATGTCTGGCTCTCGGAGATAACACCCTCCCGGCGAACGGCATTGCCGCAATTCCCGAACAATTGGCGGGTAAATTGAACCCTAATTCAGTTCTGCTGAATTCGAGGGTAGTTGCGATAAATCAGGAGTCGGAGGAGGGTATAACTGTAAATTTGGAAAATGGAGAGGTCATCAGGAGTGAACTAGGAGTGATATTGGCAGTTGAAGAGTTCGAAGCTGTTAAGATTTTGGTTGGGAAATGGGATCCGGGTCGGGTGAAGAAGCCTGTTCGCAGCACTGTTTGTTTGTATTTCTCGATGGATAGTGACAAGGTCCCGGTCAAAGACCCGGTTTTGTTCTTAAATGGCTCAGGTCGAGGGATTGTAAATAACATGTTTTTCGCGACCAATGTTGCCCAGTCGTATGCCCCACCTGGCAAGGCATTGGTGTCAGTGTCACTTATTGGGCTGTATGATGATGTGTCCGATGAAGAGTTGGTGACGACGGTGGTGAAGGAGTTGTCGGGGTGGTTTGGGGAGGCAGTGGTTGGTTCGTGGAGTTATTTGAGGCTGTATAGGATCGCTTTTGCCCAGCCAAACCAATGCCCGCCCACGGATTTGAGGAAGAGCCCGAGAGTAAATCCCGGATTGTACATATGTGGAGATTATGTAACTAGCGCCACATTTGATGGAGCTTTGGTTTCAGGATGGAGAGCGGTCGAAGCTTTGTTGAAAGATAAGGCCGTGTTTAAAGTTTGATTCTGTAAAATTTTTGAAGCAATTTTTTGAAGTAATAGAAACCATTTTCCTTTGAATTGCTGTTTAAATTTGTACTTTAACATGATTCATATTGATGCTACCAAAAATCGTTCCTGTTGATCTCCGAGCCTGACGACTGAAAACGAGCACGAGCAAGACCTTCCTGTACCTGAAACAAAGGCGTCGAGGTGTATCCTCGTCGCCCCTCCGATGCTTAAGTCAGAGAGAGAATTTGAGAGAATATAANTGATGCTACCAAAAATCGTACCTGTTGATCTCCGAGCCTGACGACTGAAAACGAGCACGAGCAAGACCTTCCTGTACCTGAAACAAAGGCGTCGAGGTGTATCCTCGTCGCCCCTCCGATGCTTAAGTCAGAGAGAGAATTTGAGAGAATATAAGTGCCGTATATTGTGTAAAAAACTTACCTTGATGATGAATGATAATGATGTATTTATAGAGGTAGGTGGTGGACTCCTAGTAGGACTGTAACGTTGTGATCCTTTAGGAATTCTATTACAATTGGAAGCCGTAATTGACTAGGTTTTGTGATGTCGTTTTAGTGCCATTCCTCGAAGGCCGAGGAAAGGTTATCCCGAGGATTTATGCCCGAGGAGACAATGTCGTGCTCTGATAAAAGTGTGCAATTAATCCTCGGGACGTCATTCCCGACCTTAACAGGTCAGGACATTATCACATATAATTTTTATAATTCTTATAATGATTATCAATTCTTTCTAACTAGTGGATCATGGTTTGGCTCTATGCAAAAATAGTAGATATTCTTTTGATTCTCCTCTAGTTGCTTAAGCATAGTGTTGAGTGTGAATAATCATGCTATGTAAACATGTTTAGTGACAGAATTTAAAATAGGGGGACATGTCATTCTTTCATTTGACAGTTAAAAACAAAAGTAGTCAGATAAGTGCTGCCACACATCATCTGTTATCAAACCTTGTCAATTTCCCCTATTTGAGTAGCTTTACTCGGTGTGAGAAATAGATGTCAAGAACTTGGACTTATCTGATAGAATTAAACAATTGGTGAGGAGTCTTTCTTGGGAATTTGAAGGGAAATCGTACTAACTAGCTTAACCCATTTCAATGAGGCCGCCGTGAGTAGTGTTCCATCTAGCGAAGGTAACTTTGCTAACTATTCAGTTGGCATTCCTTTTCTGGGAATGTTTTTTTCTGGCGAAGGAACTTCTAGTATTGAATGGATTCGATTTATGATGTTGCAAAAGGAAATGCAGTTCCGACTTGGGTACCAGACTACCAGTAGCTAATTTGCTGTGAAAACATCTCAAATTAGATGCATCACTTCGTCGAGAAATCACGATCTCTGGTCAGTGTTTTTATACAAATGGCCTGCCTTGTCAAGCTACCTGAGCATCAAGGAAGAATAGACCCCGTTACGCCTCGCCACCAGGACTCTCACGTGAAGCCTACTTGACATCCCATGAAGATTGCAACCGAATAACCGAAGCCCCTTTTGTCGATGCCACGTGATATCCCGCGTGGAGCGCATAGGACCTACCGAAATCCACTTTCACTGACACAGTTTCATGAAATGGACCTGTCGAAGTGGTGAGACTCAACGAGGTTAAATCCGAAATTCTACCACGACGAGTAACGACCCACCTTTAAAGATTCTTAATTTATGAAATCTTGTTTGAATGATTGATTTGACTCCTATAATAAGTAATATGTCAAAATCTTGTTAACATAGATTGTAGGATGGTTGTCCTTTTTTGAGAGCATTTAGGTCTTGTCTAGAGAAAATTTTCATCAATTTTTCTTATTGTTGCACACTCACATGCAGCCGAATTTTTTGACCAACACTCTCACGTGTGGGTCTAAATTGATCAAAAAGGGTCAAAAAATTGCCAAAAAAGGTCAGAATTCTGATTTTAATTTCCTCCAGACAAGCCCTTAATGTGCCAGAGGTTAGTAGGGTCAAAATTGATGCCTAAAATAAGATACTTCGGCTAAAGAGATGATGGCACGTGTCCTCTCATTCAATGGACACCATTTCACATGTAACCCTATAAATATTCCTCTTTTTGTTTCATTTGGGGTAATGCAAATACATTTACTATAAGTTGTATACTCTCTCTTCTTGAGTAAAATCTTTGGTTAAGAAAGTTAGATGTTTGATCTTGATTTTTAGTTTGATTTTTGTTGATCGTTCCTTTTTATGCGATTCCACTCATATATTTTGCCCGCGTTCGAACATATTTGTCTCGTATTATAAAGCTTTTCCCACATTCATATTCGGAATATAATCAACTGATAATCTGTCCAAACGTAGTGGAATTAGCTTGTGTGGACACGATCGGGCTCGATATCTATTGTCCACGTCGAAGGTACAAAAAATGAGGTCAACAAATCCAATTTCCTTGTGATTCGTCAAATCACATCGATAAAACCTGTTTGTGATCATGCTTTCTGTACGAAGGTATAGGTAAATCATTTGTTTGTTTCAATGGAAGAGTTAAAAGAGTTACTGGATTTACCTTTTCAAAGGCAAGACTCTTGTAGGATATTTGCTAATTCTTGTGCTGTTGTGATTATGTCGAAGCTAAAGCTAGAAGCAGAATGTCTTATGCACCTCTCAAGCTGGTCGGCGAAGTAATATTTCTCTTGACAGAACGAAGTAGATACAAGATGTCGTATTGAGATCTTGTAGGTGCCCATGGCCAAATTCGGGCTTAACTAGGTCGTCGAATATACTTGCACGTTGGATTATCCTTGATAAAGGAATAAAGGCACGTGAAACTTTATCAATCATCTTGTTTCAGCATTATATCAAAGGGTGGACATTTTAAACGGAACTAAACATCTCCAAAACATTAAGTTTCCATAAATTACATGAAACCGAATAATTCAATTTACGAAGTACCCTAAGTTTGATGAACGGTTCCGGTACTTGAAATACTCGAATTGAACCACCAGAAACATCTCATCGTTTTGCGTGCTCAATGTGTCACTAAAATCTATATTAATTAGCAAATTTCTGAGTGGCCATTGTGACGCCAATGTGCATTCAATACCATAAGAGTTTGCTTACACAACAATCGTGCTTTTCTTTATGTTTAGTTTCATCTTTCTTAGAATTGCTACAAAAACGTGGCATGTATTTTCTTATCAATAATGCCAATTTGACATATTGGTTAAAAACAAGTTATCATACTCACAATTCAGCTCGACAAACGCTCCATTTTGATCTTGATAACCAAAATAGTGCATTAATATTTATTTTCAATAATTTTTTGTACTCCATGTCCATATTTTATAAAAGCGTATCGTGTATACATTGTAGTTTGACTAATTTTGTAACCAATCAAACTATTCGATAGATTATTGTATGGCAACTTGTGGTGTGCTGTTTTTTGGACTTCGACGATCATCGCCAATATTTTGAATTAACTAGTACATCAGCAACCCACAAAATTTTTTATTTCTTTCATCTATATAAATGAAAGTTCAACATCAGAATTATAAACAGAAAGTAGTACAAAATTGGTCCATTTTCTTATCCTAATTCTTTGTTAAATTTTGTGGCTAAATTCCTAGTATTATTGTTGATCCTATCCTTACTGGGCCAAATCCAAATCCAAATCCAACCAATAAAATCATACTTTTCTATCCAAACCCAGTGGCTTTGGATGTCCACACCTCCAAAAAATCCAAAATTTCGAAATGGATAAAAACTCCAAACAAAATATCTAGATTAAACGCTTATTTGATTTTGATTCTTTGAAATATGCGTTTTAATGAATAAGTGGTTAAAAATTAGTGAAAAGATATGAAAAACGTTATTTTTTTTTTCTTTCTAATGATGTGTGGTTGAAAATTACCGTGAAAGAGAAGTAATTCTCAAAAAATCAAAAAATTAAATATGTAATCTTAAGGTCCAGGAGAGATCGACCAGAGGACTTAAAATAGAAATTAAACATGGTTAAGGTCAGTTATATTTTGACTTTTAAATAAAAACATGGGAAAATTGTAGCAACAGTCCCTATCCTTTCAAATATTTTATAAACCTTACTCTAACCTTCAGTTTGTACCAACAAATGTTCCAAATCTTTGATAAACTAGCAGTCGAGGTTCAAATGGATAGAATCTCGTCCATTTAACTGTTTGTTGATCAGAAAGTCAAATTTTGACCAAATTAAAAAGAGTAAAATAGTAACTTTATACTTTTCTTGCATTAAATAAGTTATAAAACAAATAAAACATCGTATAAAAAATGTATAAAAAATTATTTTCTGGGTTTGCTTGAAAATGTATAAAAAATTATGGTAGCAATTGATTAGTACAACGAATTAATTTTTTTCCCCTTTAAATACGAACAACACCGAGAATATTAATTTTATAATTTGGAGCACATCACGCTCGTGGCAACATATCTCCATGCCCAGGTTTATATCTCATGTTGTTGAGCTCTTATTTGATTCCTGTTTTTTAAAATTTATTTTTTTAAATTTATTTTTAATTGTACATTTTATGAGATTCATGCTTTTTATCAACTTTTTAACTATACATTGAATCATTTTTTTTTTTATCAAAATCTATATAAAACTTAATTTTTAACTAAAACAAAATAGATGCTAAATGTTTCATCGTTTGGGGAGGTTTAAATTTTGGAAAGTTACAAGATCTGTAAATCTCATTGACCGAATTAGACTTTAATAACGACAATGAATAATCCATCCTTATTTATATAAGGGGGAGCGCTCCTACATAATATTCCATTGCAATTTCCATTTATAGATTGCAAATTTGTTAGGCTAAAAGTAGCCGGCACACATATGAAATGTGCAATTAAAATTGATTTCGATTAGATCATATCAACTCAACCGACTAGGGACCCAACCCTACAACTAAACAATGTTTTTCGAGTTGGGTTAGAAAGTTGAACTGACGCCTTTTTGAAAAACGAATCAATTTGAATTGAAAAATGTTTTTATTTGGACGGTTAAGGCCAACCACAAACCATTATCACAATCACAGTCATAAACAACCACACCCATAAACCCTAGCCACCAATCCACCACAACACTCTGTGAGAGAGATTGGGATGGAGCCATAGAGGTGAGGGTTACGTGAAGTGAGACGGAGGGGTAGAGGTGGTCAGTGGCGAGAGAGACTAGATGGAGGCAAGGTGGGGGTTTTCTTCTCGAGTTCTTTACTTAATCATGCATTTTTCTTTTAGGATAATTAGATTGGATGATTTGGGATTAATTTTTGAATTTTGACTTTCTTATTTGTCACTTACAGAAATTTTGAATTTTAAAGTTAATATATATATATTTTTTTAAAGAAATTAAGCCCCTGTATGATGGCCATTGTAAAGAAAATTTAGGGGTAAAAATGATATTTTAATAGTAATTTTTTGGAGGATGTTTGGTTAAAAAAATAGTATTTTTTAATTTTACGTGTAAAATATTTTATAAGTCCTTGTTTGACAATAATTATTTTCAAACTTTTTTCCAACATAAATTCACACATAAAATATTTTAAATGTAAATTTAAATTTTTTCATATTATTTATCCATCAATGTTTTTTTAAAATCACTATTCAAACGCCAATTTGGCCATGCAATGATTGCCAAAAGGGGCTAAATAAATTATTTATTAATTCTTACCGAAACATATTCTTATGTATTTACTTATGAGTACATGCTCTCAAAACACAGACACGCACAGTTTCCCTCCAACGCTCGCTCCTCCCAAGAAAGACACAGAGTACGTGATAATGGAGAAAGACTCGACAAAAGATGCGAATTCAAACAACAGGGAGTCAGAAATGGAAGGGCAATGGGGTCTCTACGAGGCGTATAATGAGCTGCACGGGTTGGCGCAGGAGTTCGAGACACCGTTCGACGCACCGGCGGTGCTGGTGTTGGGCCACCAGACCGACGGCAAGAGCGCACTTGTTGAGGCACTTATGGGCTTCCAATTCAACCACGTTGGCGGCGGCACCAAGACCCGCCGTCCTATCACTCTTCACATGAAGTACAACCCGGATTGTCATTCTCCCCTCTGCTATTTGTTGGCAGAGTTTGACCCGTCTGTTTTCCAGGAGAAATCTCTCCAAGAAATTCAGGTTGTTATACTTCAAACACAATCGTCCAGAAAACACTGGTTTGTTGTGCTTTTCAGTGTGGCTAGTAAGTAGAAAACGATAATGATTTTTTTTTTTTTTGGTTTTAATTATGAACGTTTTTGGGCTAAGCTTTCAATATTTACTTGTAGAATTGGAAAGAAGCACGTTTATAATTTTTTTTTTTTTTTACTTAGAATTAAGAAAAATAGACTCATCGTATCCTTTTGGAAATTAAAAAAAGTTCCTTATTTTAAACTTATTTTTAGCTTTGCAACCATTGCTGATAATTATGTGGCTAAATGAGGCATATTTGAGTTGGTAATGTATTCTTTTTATTTGGTATGGTTCTTTATGGCTAAGATGTTTTTAGATGTTTTGGCCGTGTGTTGAGTAATGAAATCAACATTCATGAAGTTTTGGAAATAACCAATATTTTTTTATTTTTTCTGAAATTATGTCCTCAAATAGACATATAATGTCTGCTCGCACTTGTTGGGTTTTGATACCCAATAAATCCGGACGATTATTTAAAACAGTTTTCGGATTATTTAGCGACACTGTAGACTAGGCTTTTGGATGGCCTAAGTTTGGGTTTGGATGGTTATGTTGTTAGCCCATTTATGTGGTTAGTTGTGGGAATTATTTGGTAGCCCATTTAGTGGACTTTGGCTCATTTTGGAGGGAGCGTTTGGCCCAAACTAGTGACCTGATTGACCCCTTTTATATTCCCATTCCCAGCAGTTTTTGAGTGGGTGAAGTGTGCAAGAGAGTGGAGAGAGAGGCAACCTAAGAGAGAAAATGAGAGGGCAGAAGGTTTGGTGGATTTCTTGGTGAGTTCCAACCATTGTTATTCTCTTCTCCTTCCTCCCTGTGTGGGCTCGCACTCACCACCACCATATCTCCTTTGTGGGGATGAAACTTGGAGCAAATAAGGTGTAGAAGTTTTGGGTCGAGCATCGTTACTGTGGTATTCGTTTGGTTGTTTTCTAAGCCCGAAAATTGGATATTAGAGCCCAAAAATCAACAGCATTGAAACACATGGACACAGTGAACACACACCCACACACAAATTCCCTTGTTTGAACAAGTTTTTATGCAGTCGGAAAAACTCTTGGACCAAGATCCTTAATTCTGCTTAAGTTGAACGTTCAGATGTCAATAGTGTAGGGGGTTGAAACTCGGATGAAAGTAGGAGTAATAACCCGTTCACATTGTCAAGTTGACGCAAATATTCTAGGGTGAAGATATGTCAGAGCTGTTGGTTGAGGTGCAAAGAATCCTCGATTGGGATGGTATAACACCCAGTTGAATTTAGTCGAGGCAAGAATGGAAATTGAAAGAAATGAACTACCAAAAATCAGAAATTGTTTTGGACCTACCAAATTTAGTGAGGAGAAAGGACCATTACGAAATACTCCTAGATTTGTAAAAATTAAGACATGAACCTCTATCTAAATCGAATTTTCTAATATTTTGGGGGTGACCCTAACTCCCATTAAATTTCACAAGTTTAAAACTCTTCGCTCTAATTTATATACAAGAGAAACATGTATATGACTTCATGTACTTAAATGAAGGTGAGAATGGAACATGATCAAGGAAATAAACCAGAGAAACACCAGATTGTACGTAGAAATAATATTATTAACGAAGAAAGAGAACTGAGCACTTGTATTAGAGCTTCAAGTCTCAGAGGTTAAAGCATATCCGAAGGTGGCAGCATAAGTGTACAATAGAAATGTAAAATATCAACTTGGTATATTAAGGAGTAGGATATAAATTGAGCAAGATCTTGCTCAGAAATGACTTTGTTAGTTTAATTTTATCATTGGCAGAAGAAGTAGTGTATAAACTTCAATCCCTGAAATTTCATGAAGGCTTGCAGAGGCAGTTTCTATGGAAAAAGATGACAAATAATAATATAACCCTTAATGGAGAAAATGTCATTGGTAAGTGGTAACTGTATTAATTTGTTAAATTTTTTATTTAAATTGCTGCTAGGCTTAATTGTGAGATAATACTTAGTTACTCTTTTTCTCCACAATACTCATCTAAATTTGCACGATATTGTGTAGGCATATATTGAAGCTGAGAATATGAGGTTGGAACAGGAACATTATCAGTTCTCGTCAAAAGAAATAATAATCAGAATTGAGTACAAATACTGTCCAAATCTTACCATCATTGACACTCCAGGACTTATTGCCCCAGCGCCTGCTCGAAAAAATCGTTCTTTACAGGTCAAAGGACAAAAATCAAATTATATATCTTTCACTTCAGAAGCAATTATGTGCTGAATGTTGGGAACCTATCTATGGCAGGCTCAAGCTCATGCTGTGGAATCTTTGGTGCGAGCTAAAATGCAGCACAAAGAATTCATTATATTATGCCTTGAAGATTGCAATGATTGGAGTAATGCCACAACACGGAGGATTGTGATGCAAGTATGTGCCTGTTTTCTCCTATATCTATTAATATTACGGGGTGGTTTATTGGGAATTACAATGGTCTGAGGAAACACAAATTGATTACCTTTGAAGTTTTTGAGCTAAACTCAATTTGTTTGCATGCTAATATAGATTGATCCTGAACTTTCAAGGACCGTAGTTGTCTCAACAAAGCTTGACACAAAAATACCACAATTCGCACGGGCTTCAGACGTGGACGTTTTTCTTTCACCGCCTGCATGCACTCTTGATGGTTTCATGTTAGGCGATTCACCCTTTTTCACGTCTGTTCCTTCTGGAAGAGTTGGGACTGGTCATGAATCAGTTTACAGATCTAATGATGATTTTAAACAGGTTAGACTTCAATATCTGCCAAACTGCATTATTGTCTGAGTTAGTTGTGTCAGAGGTAATTGATGCTAATAATGGCACCTGATGGACGCGCTTAACTGTGTTTGAATAACTAATTTAACTAGTAGATATATGTTGATTCTCCTTTTTGTCTCCTAGATTTATACTATGAAACCCAGAGCATTCTTTTTTCAATGTTCTGTGTAAAATATCTATTTGAAATCAAGAGCATTTCAATTAGTATTTAGGTAGTGGTGTGTTAATATCATATGATGTTCCACTTTGCATGCTACACAATTTAATATCAACCACATAAAAACTGTATAATGGCATCCTTTTGTCTTACTGAATTAGGATTCATCTTGATAATGTAAACATAGTGTCGTTCTACAACAAATGATGACAATAAATTCCTCTTTTTCATTCTGGGTGTCTTTTGTTGTATAACTTGTGCACTCGTAGGCACATTTTATGGAGATTAGACGACTAGTTATCTTGTGAATGCCAAAATCACTCACTTACTATCAATTTGAGTCAATATTTTCTATCCATGAAGATTCCACCAGAACGCCTTCTACTTTTAATAGGCCATGAGTTAGATCAAAAAAATCTGCTACTTGCTGATTGAGAGAAGACATTGTCTTCATAAGGTCTCTCATAGTGAAACTATATTTTTATAGTTTGTCCCTGGTTTATGGCCCTTTTGTGTTTGTCAATCAAAGTATTACTTTGGAAGAATAAGGAAACAACAAAATGATTCAGCTACCACTGCACATTGTTTCTCCATTCCCTCTTTGCCTTCTCCTTTTCTTTGTATTGTTGCTCTGATGTACTTTTATCAATGTATAAGCAGCAGTGCCTAAAAAAGTACCAGTATAAAACTTCAGGTAAAATTCGAAAACACAATATCCTCAATTGAAAACTTCAGGTACTTTTATCAATGTATAAGGAATCTTGGTCGATACTGATCGCATTGGACTACGCCAACTTATATTTTGCAGTACCAAACATCTTGGACACCAACTAATGGTACTGGACAGAAAATTGTTAGTTTATATAACATATCTTATGTATGGTTAACCTATTTTACATATATTGACATTATATAGAGCTTGTTTGATATATAGATTTTTTTAGAATAGATTTTGTGAAAAGTGATTTTTAATATTTTTTTTGGGAGAATGTGTGGTTAAAAAATGGGAAAATTTTATGTGTCCACGTGAAAAATTATTTTATTGGGAAACTGTATGGTTTAAAATAAGTTTGGAAAAAAAATGAGTTTTAAAGAATCTCTACCAAACGGGGACTTAAGTTTTTTCTCTTGTGATAAAATTTTCTCAAATACTAGTAATATTTCATTAGTGTACTTTGTTCCTGTACAATTATTTCTGCTGTATGCTTCATTGTTATAATAGCACAATTACACAGCTAAAATATTGTATATGCATATCTCCGTAGCACGTACACTTCAATTAGTCGAACACGAGTCGATACCGATATTTCTTGAACACTCTACCGTAATCATTTTTTTTTTTTTTATATTAGAAATATTATATATCGTTAATTCAAAGTTATTAGCAAGTAACAAATATGTACTTATGTTTAAAAGATTTCAACAAGAAAAATTAATAACAAGTATAAAACTAAATTTATATTATATAAATGAAGAATTTTTAAGAATTTAATCAACGTGCCGATGACGAGTCGTGTCTGTACTTTTTTTTAAAAATCGCATGTCGACGTATCGTGTCAGACACACGTGTCCGTGTTGAATACCAAGAGGCTATCAGAGACGTTTGCAGGTGTGTTATTTATAAATTGGCTTGATATAATGCTCAGCAAAATTCGTCTGTTTGTATGATGGTCCATGTTTGCTTGAAAAATTACTTTATTGTTCATTTTGAGACAACTATCGTGTTGGATAAAGACATGGTTGTGGTATAGGATTGGGGCAATTTTCGCCCAATGCTGAGGCGTGGCACAGAGGCATGGATTCACTATTTTATAGCTTTTAATTGCTACATGTTTTTCTGTTTCATGATGTGTCCCAGAATGCAACTTCCTGTACATTGACAGGCTATTTATTTGAGAGAGA
>CAIGRN010123071.1:0-16292 GCA_903798345.1 Fraxinus anomala | reverse complement strand
AAAAAAAAAAAAAAAAAAAAAAAAAAAAAAAAAAAAAAAGGACCGGTATAAAGGTACCAAAACACTGTTAACCAGCAGACAAAAATAGGCAGCATTTTTTAGTTATAATCTTGTGAATTAATAAAATCCCTGAATGCAGCAACCTGCAATATGAGAAAAGGGGTTCATTATACACATTTAGCAAGAAAGAAATGCTGTCAACAAATAACTGCTCAATGCAATGGCAACATTATAATATAATCACATCTGTTTAACATTTCAAATAATTAAAATAAAAATGTTTAGACCTTTTTGATTCAGTTCTTAATATAGCTTTTGAAGGAAGTAGGAAATTTGAAAGTGTAAAGTTTAACTCAGCAGTACGAAGACCTAGTATGTAATTACGCATTGCCATATAATGGATGGGAGGTCACAATTTAGTTGCATGAATCAAGCGCTCCAATTGTTTCTTCCAAGTTTCTAGGATGGGGATGTTTTTGAAATTACAATCCAATAATGTAATGGGCAAATCTATGCTGGACCCGAACAGATCCCCAAGAGGGCAAGACTGAGGAAGATGTGCCTCGGCTACCCTAGGCTTGTGCCATGAGGTTTGAACCTCTTTAAGTCAAGGCCAAGCCTTCACAAGGGCCAATTAAAGTATAAGCTTTAAGGCCTTTAACAAAAGCTTCACATGGAGGCAGACCTCAAGGCATGTGCCTCGGGCACTTCTGTATTATCAAACTACTGACCCAAAATTCATCCTCAAAATGCAACAGATATATCCTGGATAATAAGTAATGGTGCCTCCAATTATAAGAACTTAAAATTTCAACTCTTTAATAACACAATGTGACACGCACTAATATAAACAAGTAAATAAAATAAAAACTAGAATGCACATAAAAACTACGAAAAGGTCCGATAATTTAGGAAGGAAGATTGGGGAGGGCCGCAGCCAGTACACGCTGTAGCTCCACCAATGGAATCAGGGATATAATTATAATGAGAATTCAAAAAATTGACGTCATACGAAATAAGGGCACTCACAGTTCATATAGAGAAATGGAAATTAAAAATAAATCTGAGCAACAGGAAGGTGCAACAATATGATGGCTTTCAGAAAGGTTAAATATATCATTGGTTGGTGAATTATAGTTCATGTTACTACTTAATAACTGAACTTGGAACCCTACCTCATTGGTCACTGAACATTCAAGTGCGTTATCCATCCATCACTGTGATGGATTCGATTTCATCTCTTTTATGGAATTGCCTACGTGGCAGACAGAAGTCCAGCACCACTTAGCCATTATATATCGCCACTCAACAAAATGAAAAGAAAAACAATATTAAAAAAACAAATAAATTTCTTCTTCTTCCTCATATACCCCACCCCACCCTAACAAGCACTTCTCATCCGACTCCCATGTTCCAACTACCCCCTCCACTGCCGCAACCGCCAAAGAAGAGAATGCTCTTACTTTGAGCTGCACCGTAGTTGTTAACAGAATTGCCCATCCATTTTACTCTACAATTTCTGGGCAAATAACCAGATCTCCAAGCTTCAACAAAAAAGGAATACTCTTGCTTAGAGCTGCACCATAGTCATAGCCACCACCAGCCAATGCCAAAGGCAGAACCCCAAGCACCAAAAACATGGAAGTCATTTTAATAGTCCCAAAGTGTTAACAAAAATCAGCCTACAATTTTTGTTTGATATAATACAGTCATTTGGCCAGAAACTTACTACCCCAGAACGGTCAAGGGAGAGATTCGTGTAATTAATTGTGCTTTAATCGAGGTTTGCTTATTTTAACTATGTGATATTGTAATTGGGACAGTTTTCATTATTAACAGGTTACCAAAAGAACAAATTAAAGGAACTCAAAGCATCATTTACATTTTTGGGATATTAACTATATGGTAATCTTGTTATTCAAGGGAACTCAATGCAATAAGATAGATTTGTTCAAACAATAGCAGTTCATAGACATACTTCAAGCATTGTATTTTTAGGTGGTGGAGGAAAAGTTGGGATGCAGTTTGGGTGGGGTGGGAGCAGGTGGAAGTGGGGTGTCTAGGAAGGAGAGAGGTGGTTGTTTGGGTGGGTGGGATGGGGTTGGAGGGGAGGGGAGGGGGGAGGGGAGGGGAAGTGGGATGTAACAAAAAAGAAGACATATTTAGTTTTATTTTATCATTTCGCAGACGTAGCAATTTTTAACACCTAAATGATGCCATGTTGGATGTCCATCAGCTATGTAAGCAATTCCATCAAAAGTATGAAACATAGTCAGCCCCAGTGATGACGTATGGGTGACGTTTGAGAGTTCAATGACAAATAAGATATGTTTCAAAGTTCAACTATTAAGCAACAACATGGACTACAGTTCAAAGACAAATGATATAAAAGTTGAGAATATAGTTAAAAATTGAAATTTAAAGATCTATATCAAATACCTCAATTATTTTTAGTCGGATAATGCTTTAATCAACATATTATATCCTCAAAAGAGAACAACTAACTGTCTTTCTACTTAATTTTTAAATATTCTCATATCTGAAGACAACAGTGATGTATATGCATTATAAAAGTTATGATCACTAGGGTGACAGAGTGAGTAAGTTTATGAACTATAGTCTGTCTTCAAATAAATTGACCACAGAAATGAGAAACTCATGAAACTCACATTCAAATGTTTTGCGGTGAATTTAACAAAAAAAAGAAAGAAAAAAAAAGTAGTCTGTACCAAAAGGAATGTAAAACCTCTGCACAGCCTTGAAATATACTTGAGACAATCTGGACTGCAACATGAGAAGTGTAGAATGGCACAAGCACCAGAAACTTTGAAAATGACTATATGCATCGCATGAACTCACTACAAATATAAAAATCAAATAAACTTGCAGAAGTTAGGTACAAGTAATAGAATATCATCACAAAGTATCAAGATTAATTTACTGTACAAGCTACATATGTCTGATAAAACAAAGAAAACATCTGAAGGTTTCTTTTGCTCAAGGCCAATGTTCCCTTGGTTAATCATTCCTGTTTCTTGGCAACAAAAGATACTGACATACTATTCTAATCAAGGCCAAAAATATCAAATTGAGCCATCTTAGCTTGAGCAGAACTGGGATACAATGCACACAAAGTACATAGCAAATTTTAGAGGTTTGAAATAAGCTGACGATTCCACTAAATAGAAGATAATTGCATGTGTAAAAGAGAAACAGTTGATTTCGAAGTAATAAGGCACAATATCCAGTCCAGTTGTATGCAGAATCTTCCTCTATTTACATAATAAAAGATGAGAATAGCATAATAATCTTGTGTCTGACCAAATATACAATTTAGGGGGGACAAATACATTATTGGAATCAAAAAGAGAGAATCCAAACCACAAACCAAAATAAATAAATAAAGGAGCTGGACCATGGAGAACAGGGAAATAAGAAAAGGGAATATGATAGAAAGAAAAATGAGGGGGGAAAAAAAGATCATGCCCATAAATTTAGCTCATCTGGCTAACAAGAAGAAAGGGAAAAAAAAATGAAGACATAAAATCTATCTTTTTAAACCATAAATATTTTAGCAGATGGCATCACCTAAATATTGGAAGGCAAGATTGGTGTTAAACAATTTTATGCAAATTTTCCCCACCCTTTCATTTCTTTCCCATGATATCTATTCTTTCTGCCCTCAAAAACTATCAAAACACATTACTACAAGAGCTCATTCTTTCCCCTCCATTACCCTAGATTCAAAAGCATTGTAAAATACCACACTACGCTTTATAAGTTGTTCCTATTGAAAATAGACTACTTATAAGTAAGAGTTAAAATATCAAAAACGAAAGAAAAGAATTTTATACAATAACATAGCGAAATATTAAGTCCCAGTTTGAGCCCCATTACATAAAAACTCATTTTCCCAAATATATTTTCAATCACACATTCTTCCAATAAAATAACTTTACACATAAACCCAAAACTTTCCCCTAACTTTTAATCACACGTTCTCTAAAAAATCACTATTACAAAACACATTCTTTTATAAAAAATGGAACTCACACCCTAAACTAATTAGACGTTAAAAAGTCCTCAACAGGAGTACTCGAGTATACAACCTATTTGAAATAGAACTTACAAAGACAAATAGATCTGAAAGTCTTCCAATAAGAATGATTGCACATAATTCTCAATCAAATAATCATTTATCAGACGATTTTAAATAAAATCAATTTTGACACAGTACAATAGTATCATAATTGACATCACACTTAGTTAAGTTCATAATATTGGAATATCTTTACTGAAATTTTGAATTATTCACCAGCAGTTAGTGCCTTCATAAATACGAACATGTTACAATTCCTACTTAATGCAAATATGCAGCCATTTCCACAATTGTTTTACAGTGAAGACCAGGTGAGTATTTTATCCAAGTCAAATTCAAAATTAAGCTTTCAACCCACTTTTTAAAAGCCAGTATTGAGATGTAGTCCACAGGAAGATATAGTCTTGTTTGTCATCTTCACTGCTAGTTATTCCTTTGTCAATAAGAAAGATCATCCAGAATGTGACTACTAAAAATAAACCATCCTCTTTGCTTCTACTGGTTCTTAATATAAATGACTCCTTCAAATGATCCTTATTTTTCCTTAATATAAATAACTCCTTATTTTTCCTGAATGTATGCACTGAACTTCTAAAATTCATAGATATATTGAGATGCTGATTTTTATGAGAAAGACGACAACATCAGATCTCAGCGTCCCAAGTATTTTTATCCTCTTCTTTAGTAGGATAATTAATCCCCAAGTGATCTTCAGAAATAGCAGGTGCATCAGAGGTACATATGCAACTATTTATGGTGCAATGTCATACATGGAATTTTTAAAGCATATTAAGACGGCACAAGTCTATTAATATTCCCACTCCACATATTTTTGTGGATGATAAGTTTTTATGAAGCTAAGTGTAATGAAATCAGCAATTTCAACTGAATTCAAAAATTGATCAATAAAGGAACTGCGAATAAACAAGATTAGACCTTGGAAACCAGTCGCGTTGACCTTCTAGGGAAAACTTTCTGACCAAGTCGGTAGGCACTTCTTAAAATTCTCCCATCATGTTGATGGTAGCTTTCCTGGTATAAACCATTATTCCTCTTTCTCTTGTGACCTCTGCCAGATACATAGCCTTCCAATCTTTTCTTTGATATCCTGGTAACATGCAAATGTCCCCCAAAGAATATCATTTGATGCCACAATTACCATATTACATAAAAAGTCGTAAGAAAGTCATAGAATGAGAGAGGTGATTACTGAGAAGCTTTTGACCCATCAGGGCCGCCCCCTTTCTGCAAACAAGAAGACAGTTTCGTTATCTACCAGCAGAAAATAGTAGAATGAAGTTGCAAAATACATGGCTTATGCAGAACATGCTGCTAAGATATATCCCAAAGAAACTAAAATCTTCACTCTCTCCCAACAAGGAAAAGAAAAGAAAAAAATATCAATGTTTGTCTAACATGGAAGATATATAGCGTATTACTTGTAAGTTACAAGCATTGATTATTTTGTCTACTCTCAATTAAGTTATTAAATTCACACTATATGTAAACAAAGTGTCTCTAACCACCAACTTGATTTGACTAGCGTTGAATTATGTGCAAGAAATGGCACTAGACCATAAGAGTTATAAGCTTAAAAACTATGGTCGAGGAATTCCACACAATAAACAAGATCAGAAAGATTAAGTTTAAAATAGATTACTGATTCATCAGCAGCTGTGGGTACATAATCCAACGAAGAATTGTGATGGACTTCAATGGCGTTAGCCAAACCAATGTTTCCTGTTTCTGCTACATCTACTGCAATGAAGCCCAATGAATCATCATTTACCACAGTAGAATGTCTAAGCATTGCAATGCCAGACAACTGCATCTCAACAGCACCACTTGCTGTCGAAATAGAACTTGGCACCGTGCAGTTATCTGGTCTGTAACTCTTCTTCAGATCTTCATGACACTTCACACGACCAAGCTTCGTATTTTGATTCTCCGGTGTGCTTACCAGTCCATTTGAAACCATACTAACAGAATTGCCACGGAGTTTTATTGGAGAAGAGTGAAACACATTTAACTCCTTGGTTTCTGTTTCCTCATTTCCTGTACAAGATTTTATACCAGGAACTGGCACGTTCTGGATATAGGCATTAAGTCTGGGAAGGCGTAGAACTTTATTTTTATCTTGCAAGTGCATAGACATTTCTACAGAGACAACGCATGGTTTTGTCATCATATTACTTGAAAGCCCATCATCTGCATCTGGATATTCAATTCTTGACTTGCTATTTTTTCTAGCGAATGAATCCGGGGAAGGGTCAGTATGTGCACGGTAACTACTAATTCTAAACCCTGCATCCACATTACCCGTAAATGAACCCACCAGTTCTTGACGAAACCTCTGAAATTTATCCATTTGCAAATCCTGAAAAATGCGCACTTCGTTTTCCAATCTCTTAGACCAATCGGGCATGCTCGAACTCAAATCAACGAAAAGGTTTATTCCTTCTTCTGATCTGACACAAAACTCCAAGGAGGAAACTGAAGTAGAAGATTCAAGAGGAATGGCACCATCCATTGTAGATGTACTATCTATATGTTGAGATCCAGCTATACTGCCAACGGAGTCTTTTTCCGCAGAAAAAAAATTGTTCATGCCAGCACTGATTTGATGGGACTTCCGAGGTCTCAAATTATATACATCACATTGAGTAAGGTTTTGTGAGCAGGTATTTTCCTGTTTCTTGCTGTTGGAGTGTTTTTGGATGTTGGACGTTGAGCACCGGACTTTTTCAACATTTTTGAATTCGGAAACCTAAATTAACGAAATACAAGCAAGATGAGTTTCCAAAAGGGTTAGTAACAGACAAGTTCAAATGCTTAAATGACCTACCGTCCCAAAGATTCAACTCTTTTTCATATTAATGGCCATGGGCAAGCCAAAATGGTGCATTTTACAGAAAGAGGAAATTATTTTGTTCTCAATGAAATGAAAAATGATAAGATGCTTTTCAATATGTTGAAGTGGGACATCAGGCTGAAGATCTACCATGGATAAGCTATTTGATCCTGCCCATGGACTATACAATGAAGGGCAGGAAAAAATCTTCCATTGGACACGAGATAGCCTTTGTTATCATTGCAACCCTTGTCCCCCATTCTTTTTTAAATTAATTCACAGACATTTCAATAAGCCACATGGAGATATTGTATAAAATGATCTTATCATATAAAGAAAGATAAGACAAACAACCTTATTATGAACTCCTGCCTCCTTGAGATTTCCTATTTCATTGGTTTTAACAGTTTGAGAGTGAATTTCCTGGTCATCCTTCTCTCTCGAATGACTATAAATCCGATGACCATGTACAAAAGATGCAGTAAATTTTCCTTTGCGGCCTTCTACGCCTAAAATTAGAATATTAGACATTTCATAGTTGATGTATGTCGTCAGGCATAAAATACAATTTGACAGAGACCTTTATTGACTTTGGTTGCCTCACTCAACTGCGCTCCAGAAAGCAGTTCTGTTAGCAGAGATTTAGAGCACCCATTCAAACTTTCCACTTCCGAAAATAAATTCAAGTTGATCTTCTGAAAATTTGTCAAATATCAGGAACATGAAAGTTATATATGCTATGGGACCTAAAGAAACCACATGGTAGTAACACACAAGATGCAAGTCATTTAATTGTTATCTGTAAAACATGCAAATGAAGTTTATGCCACCTGTGAACATTGCCCATTGATTACATTGATCTAGAACAGGTGTATGGTAGGGTTTTCAGAAGGTATTACGCTGGGCTTGACGAAAGAGAATAAAAACTAGGTTTATGAATAACATCAAGATTATGTTGGAAAGGGCTATGACCATAATCCGTACTACCATTAGTAGAGTTCAGCGAACCTCCAGTCCTGTTAAGGTTTCAGCAACGATCAACTTTAAGTCGACATTGTTTTATTTTTTCAGTGAAGTTATCAAAGGGCATACACTATGAGGTCCCATGAAATAGATTTTGTGGATGGCATTATATTGGTGATGGGGACTAAAAAGGGACCACTTTGAGATTAAAATTGTGTAGAGTACACGAAATGAAATACGTCAATTTGAATTACTTCTAGAAACTAGTAAAAATTCGAGGTCACAAAATATCAAAAAGTGACAATTTGGCAATGCTCAGGCTCACAGGGAGGAAGAAATCAATCATGATGTTACGCAAAAGAAATTGCCTATGGGTTTTTTGTGATCATCATATTCTTGCAAGATTAGGAGAATTCTATATATTTATAAGATTACAAGACAATGCAAGTCGAACTATAAAGAAACAACGTCCACATAAATATATTATGCAGAAAAAAGATACAAGTAAAAACATATAGGTGAGTTGGTAAGGATATCATTGAGGATACATTGCAAACAAATCAATTAAGATTGTGTGAGCATATCTTTAGAACTAGCCCTAAACGTAAACCTATAGAGAAAAGGTCCAACCTAAATTCATATGTAACGTGGTAATCAACAAGCACATGAGCCTTTATGGTTTAATTTCAGAGATTATACTTGATATAACATCATAGCTGCCATTGGTAAGTGAATGACAAACCCTGCTTCAATTTTAATAGCAAAGAAGCTATCTACGGAGAATAGAGCTCAACTAGAGTTTCTCTATGCTAAATATTTCAAACACAAAAAAAAAGAGCCTAACAATCAATTAATACTATACCTTATAGTGCCAGTCAAAAATCCTGTAATAGAATTGTCAAAAGAGAAGTTTTAAGCAGAAACTTAGTCCTTTCAAATCAATATACGCCTTACTTCCTACTGGAGGAGGAGGAGGAGGAGGAGACATTTCAAGCCAACGTAATTAATTTGACCACATAAATAAAAGTAATTGATTTGAGAGCATGCATTAAGTTTCAAGCTAAGTCAATTGAATTGACCACATGATTAAAGGTATTGATTGGACCACTTTCAAGATAATACATCATTTATGCATTGACTATACCTAATATCTAGCCATTTCCTTTCACTTTTCTATACATAGTCCAAGAATTTAAACTATAAATAGGAGATAAACCCAACACTACATACTACCCCCTCATCAACTATTTACACACTCCCTCTTTACGTCTACTACTTTGTCTCTCCACTTTTACTCTTTCTCTGTCCTTTTAATATTAAATATATTCATACATGTACACAATCACACATGAATACTCAACTCCACCACGGCTCAATGACCTCTCTCCAAACAATCACTTCGTCTATTTTGATTTGTCCACTGAAGAAGGTAAGTGTGTTATTACGTTATTACGTTAATTCCTTATATGTTATTTCTTGATTATATTAAGTTATGGTCCGTATTGTGTATAAGATTGTATGGACGAACTGGAGTATAGTAGTGCTATGCATAGAAACTTGATACCATCTATGTTAAATCCAATTTCCGTGTCTCTTTATACAAGTATTAAATTTTCCATGAAATGCATATACATGAACAAAAAAAAATTTACTCAACACGCTTATTGAGATTTCATCTCACATTATGTTCTTTTTCCTTTTCAGAAAATTAATGGTTTGAGGAGGTCAATGCGAAGATGAAAGCCGTCGTGGGATATTTAAAATAATTTTCTTGAAGTTATGTCGAATTTTAGTTAATTTATGTTGAAGTCATTTTAAGTTTTCCTTATATCAAACGTATTTTCTAATGTTGAATCATAATTATTCTTATAAAAATCATATTTATTCATTTCAACCCTTTTATTTAAGTTTAATTTAAATTTTAGTGACACTCGAATCGTTAAAAAATTTGTGTTGTCACAATAAGTATACTATAACTTTACCTTGAGGCATAAGCCTTACAAAACTACACTTGAAAAATATGTTTAACACGTTTAATAAATGCCTCACGTGAGACTGGGTATAAGTGCTGGGAATCCTAGAAAATATATTAAGTGGGATACTTTCCAAATTGAACACTTTTTTAGGATTTTATATTCTCCAAATTTTTTTTTTTTAATAACTGTGGGTGTTCGGACCAACTTACGTACACCTCGACTAATCTCACGAGACCCTGAGATTTACAGGCCGATACTCACCTCAATTTTTCTGGGGACTCGAACTGGTGACCATTGGGGAGCAAACTCAAGGCATGACCAATTGAGCAACCCCTCAAAGTTTATATTCTCTAATATTTTAATAGTTGTTTCTTACCTAAATTGATAGATTCTCTAGTATTTCGTTAGATAATTCTTACATAAATTAACCTAGTTTAAAACCTATATAAAGGAGCTTATGCTTTATATTAAGACATACTTTTGAATAAATTTGATACGTTTCTCCCTCTAAATTCTCTTTATTCTCCCTCTTCTTCTTTCTCTTCTTCTTTTTTCTTTTCTCCATCTTGTTCTTGTTCAATATTGTTCTACAGCAATAAGCCTCAAACAACCTTTTTAAACACCATGAACAAAGAATACTAAAGCGATATGTTGCATCAACATTTGAAGACCATCGTAACCTCTCATCTAAAAACCCAAAATATCTATAAAATTAAAATTTTACTAAGAAAAAGTACTGATGTTTTAAGAAAGCAAGCCAACAGTTTAATGATATTTGTATTGGAGAAACTTCATAGAGAAGACAAATTTATGTATATTCTCATGAAAGAAAGTCTTCTATATTTAATAAAACTTGATGGAGATTGGGTCCTAGATGATGGAATAGCATCTAAGAGACATACCAAAACTGTTGTGCCTGCTATAACCAGTTGATTCCATCTTGCTCGTGGTTCTCTTAATGTTTAAATTTCATTTTAGAAGTAACTTTGTTTTATGGTGTTCCTACATCTTTTAGTTAGTTTTCGGGTCCATTAGACATGTGATAGTCATGTGGTTCAACATCCACACTATTGTCTTTACTTATTTCAGGGCAACAAGGTTATTGATATATCCAATGATTTCTAATTATGCTATACTCCTATAGCTCTCTTAGGGACTCTTTTTTCCCTGGAAACTTGAACCCCTTCAAAAGTTTACTGCTTTTGTTTAATTTCTCTTTGCTGCTTATCAACTCAGCCATCGTTATTACTCATCCCATTTCTGTCCCTGTATCGCCATCTTAAAGTATCCTAAATAAAAGGAAACAGAATGGAGTTGGTTAACAGTCGATAAATGTTTAAGTTAAAGCTTTTCAAATCTGTCACGATAAGAGATATTGCCAACATTTTCATAACTAATTCCCAGATTTTAAAACAACATGCTGATATTTAACACATGATATAATCCCTCAAATCAAGCAAGTAAAAAAGCATAACAAGAAGGGAAAAGCAATAGCAGTACTTGCATGGAAGTATTAATATTTAAGACATTTCCATGCAGAAACATCTTCATTAACTCAGAAAATATAAAAGCAAGGGTCAAATCTAGTCGATGCCTATGAACTGATTGAATCAAAACACAATGCAAAAGTCAAAAATAAAAGATTACAATGCATCTAGAAAGAGATGTATAGAATTGGCACATATGTGTAAACATATCATTGATAAATGCCAACAAGAAGAATATGCAACAATCATTAAAACATGCAGTATTTAAAATTATTAAAATTAGTTAACAGTGCAATGAATAGTATTATGAAATAAGTAAGTTTGACCTGGAAATAGGTGCGCAATGAGCTGAGCAAGTTGATTTTAGTGTCATATGGAGACAGACCATACTTCCTGCACAATTTCTGAAGCTCTTTCTTGGTAATGTTGATATCATCAATCACTTTACTAGTTGGGTTTGTCGCCATCCCTATCACCTGTGACACGGATTTCCAGAAGAAACTTCATTAAGAAGATAAACATATTTATATCCCGATGAAAGAAAATTTTCTCCATGTAAGAAATTACTGGTGCCTTTTGATAAAATTGGGTCCTAGGTGTAACGACCCGAGCTTCGTGCCGTATCTCATACATATGATATAACAGCTTGGCACGAGGCTTGAGTTATTATTAAGACACCTGCAAAAACTGGCTGGGCTAGATAGAACCAATTAACATTGTCTTCCTTTTGTTTTTGAAATCAAAAAGGACGCTTTGTTCGACCAATAATAGTTGGCGTGTAAATGTTAACTTTGCATTCCTGTAGTGATTTTGTTTTCTGGTGTTTCTGTGTCTTCTAGTTACTTTTCCAATCCGTTAGGCATGTGCCAGACATGTGGTTCAGCATGGGCACTATTGTCATTTCTTATTTTAGGGAAACAAGGTTCTTTATTCTTGCTTAAATAAATGTTTCTATCAGCTCTCTTAATGGCTCTTTTGCACTGGGAACTTGAATCTGTTTAAATTTTTATAGCTTCGCTGAATTTCTCTATGCTGCTTATCCATTTGAAGTTGATTCTTGCTTCTTGCGACACTAGGACTGAGACATATGTTATCATTATTTCTATCCATGTACCTCAATCTTAAAATGTCATATATAAAAGGAAACATAATGAATATTGTTAGACAGTCGCCAAGTGTAAACATTTGAGCTTTTGATGATATATGTCGTTAATATATACATTAAGCTGCATAACTTTTCTGACAAGCTATAAAAATACATAAAAAGTCAGAAAAAAGGTAATAAAATCAATTTAAGAAACTAACTCCGATCCTTACTAATAAGAGAAACAATTGCCATCTTTCACATAATTCAGTCCCCACTTTTTAATACAACATACTGATATTTAACATATATTACGATCCCTCAGATCCAAGCAAGCTAAATTATAAATTGATATAGTTGGCATATATGTAAAATAATTACCACAGCAGATAAACAATAAATTGATAAATGCAACAGTTATTTAAATTGTTTAGCATGAAACTTTTTAAATAATTGAAAATAGTTCAAAATGTAACTAATAAAATTCTGAAATAAGTAAATTTGACCTTGTAATAGGGGCGCAAAGATTTGAGCAAATTAGCTTTAGTCTTGTAAGGAGACAGACCATGCTCCCTACACAAATCCTGAAGCTCTTTCTTCGTAGCGTTGCGTTTGAAATTCGATTCGCTAGTTGGGGTTTTCGTCATTTCCATTTACAGATAAACCCTAATAGTTTCTGGATCGTACACTCGAGAGCCAGAATTGAAATAAGAAAAGGTTTTGGGAATTTTGATTTTAAAAAACTCTAAATAGGAATAGATAAGAGTGATATTATTTTTTATAGTTTAAAAATAAATTATTTAACAAGGAATATTTAAAACTCCTCCGTTTGTCTCTCATTATTGTAAAAAAAAAAAAATGGAGTAATAAATAATTTTTTTTCGAAAATATGTGGTTGAAATTTAAAATAATTTTATTGGTCTGTATGTAGAATATATATATATATATTTTTTTTTTTTAATACTCAGATATCGGGTGAATATATGGTGGAGAATTTTACTTTATTGAATTCTAAAATACTATTTTACAAACTAATTATATGTTTTTCCAGGCCGGTTCTGGCCCAAATTTTACTACTCACATTTTTTTATTCTAAAAGTACATTTAGTTTTTAAGGGAAAATAAATAATTTTTAATAAAAAAAATAACATAAATTAACTTGATTATTGGAACATTTCAAGACTAATTAATGGGCAGTTTAAGGAATTAAGAAATTTAAAAATTTCAAGAAAACTAATTAGTTACAATAAGATATTTTTTGTGTTATTTTATATAATACGTATTATATATGATATATAAATTTTTTTAGTATATCATAAAATATTTTAATTTTATGGGTAAATATGATTTTTCCTTCTTAAACATGAAAATTGATTGTCGAACGAATCAAATGGTGAGTAAGTACCATAGATCTAATATTTCTCATCATGAAAAATTGTTTAATTTGACCACATTTGATGCTAATATATAAAGGAATCATCAGGTTTCCTTTGATGATTCCACAACGATCAACATTACTACACTTACCATTACAACCATTGAGCTGAAACAGAACACCACAAACATTCCTACACCGTCAATATACAATAAAACCACCAACCTAAAAACCACAACCACCTATTCGTTTTCCCAACAAATTTTGAGCTTCATAACGCAGCAAACCAAAGGCAGAAGATGCCCGTGGGAGAAGATTTCGGCCATGAAAGCAAATTGTGGAATCGGACTTCCTCTTGATGAGGGATATGCTTCTCACGATCTGTCGAGCACAGTGACTAGCCAGAATGAATTGAGGAATTACGGTCACCTAAACAATCTCGTAATCCCAGTGACTGGTTAGGATCAAATACATCACAAATAACAACCAGTATGACACCCAATCCCAACTTATACAACTTCAATCTACTCATCATAATTGTTGCATAACATTGGACCTATGGATGAAGCCATCTATTACAGACCTCAAGTGTGGATCTACCCCAAAGCAAAGCAGTTTCAATTTGAGGGCGATTTCAAGTGATTTTGATTACTTTTTTGCTTGGGAAGATTGGTTTGGAAGGAGAGATTGTTTCTTGATTTTGATGGAAATCGTTTTGTAGGGGGAGAAGAAATTGATTCACAGTTAGGGCTCAGTGTAAAAAATTGGGAAAATTGTAAAAAATATTTTACAAAAACAAAAGACAACTTATATATTATTATTGCTAAATCTAACTATATGCTCACAATCACTGAAAAGGTTTTGCAGGTACCATAGTATTCAAGGTTGTGATATTTCATATTAGAAGCGTGGGGTCGAATCTATACCAATGCAAATGAAAAAAAATTTTGCCGTGAATGAATTTGGTAACTACCCAATTCATAATCGGTTTTGATTTTCCCTAAAATTCGCCTGAGTTGAGAGATTCTTGATCAGTTCCTTTGTTGAATGGACCAATTAATGTCACCTGGATCGAACCACTATCCGGTTCGCTTGTTCCGAGGTCAGACTGCATGGTCTATTCCGGGTTTAATAATTATGCCTAAAATATCATATATGATTTTTATTCTTTGACACACAGGATATGTAACGTTTTTGGACAAGAAATCACATAAGGTAAACAATCTTATACTCTCCAAGTCAAGATGAAGTAATTTGATTTCAAAGCTCGATTTTAAGAACTGTGAATAAGTCATTGAGATCACTTATTTTCTTGTATCTACACCAAAATTTATATTATTATGGTTAGAAGCTCAACTACAACAAAAAGAATTTGGTTTTTAGAACAAATTAACAGAGTTCCAATCTTAGTGCCTTTGTGTTACACATTTCTCATTTTTTTTCCAGCGTATTTTCTTCCATTATGTGGAAATCGTCGATTATATTTATTTTTGCACTCAACCATTTTCCTTGGGGACAATTTTGCTATTAATTGCACGGAAATATAATCCAAACACTTGAAAATGTCTATAGTACTCGTCAGTAATATTAAATTTTAAATTCAAATCGAATTTAATATAGGGCATGTGAACCTAGCCAACTCGAAAGTAAATGATCTAAGGTTCATTTTTCAACACTAGAAGGTTTTACTACGCAAAGGCAACACTAATAGAATGGTCATCAGCCCGTGTGCTCTACTTGCAACAATTAATAAAATGCAACATTGCGGCTCCAACATGAAAATCAAGTTGATTGTTGAGTACTCAATATCCGGATTGCGTTAGATTTTTTTTTTTTTTTTGGCAGAATTTCTCCTTCGACCCGTTGACTTGATTGAATTATTTACCACATGTTGTTGGGAAATTATTTAGTTTGCCATGTGAACCGACATATATAATTAATAGTGTATAAAAGTTATCTTAAAGTTCAGCCTAAAATTAAAATAATAGAATAAAGAATTGAGTAATTGGACTTTGGACATCTAAATAAAGTGTGGACCGAATTATATGTGTAGATATCAGATCTATTAGAGTTTGTATTTGACGATGGACCGAATACATATAGAAATATATAGGAAAAAATTCATAAATCCTACTTTAAGTATACACTATTTCAAAAATAAGAAAATAACTTTTAAATTTCAAAAATCAGATATTTGACATACACATGCATATATATTTATATATATTTTTATTCATATATATATATATAAAATTAACTCACCTCACCTCCACCACCCCTACCACTATAGCGATCGTTCTGACGACTACTCCGATACTGACGACCATTTCGATGATCGTTCCAATTCCGTCGACTATTCCGGTGACCGTTCCGACGACTATTTTACGGTCACAGTTCAAAAATTTTGTAAGTCACAATTAATTCGTTGGTCACAGATTTCAAAATTAGTTGGTCACA
>CAIGRN010123058.1:0-10666 GCA_903798345.1 Fraxinus anomala | reverse complement strand
TCTTTTAAATGGTCGATTTTTTGGAAGATGGAAGTCGATTTTTGGAAGATGGAAGTCGTTTTTTTGGAATGTAAGAGGAAAGGTCGGTGAAAATATCTTCAATAAGGGTATTTTGGCCTTTTTGATATTTATTGATTTTTTTTTAAATGCTATTTTCTTGGTCAAATGTCAAACTTGAATTATGACATTTTCAAGAGTCTATCCACACGTATTTCCTCCCCATATATATGTGTTTGTATTTGTATTTGTATCTATTATATAATCGCAGGTTCTAAAATCATAGATTTTGTTGATTTTGCAGGTGAAGTACTCCAGAGAGCCGGATAACCCTACCTATTCTTGTACCCATTATGCATCACCTTCTTATCATATTGTCATGGTCTCCCCAACAAAATGTGATTTGACATGTATAGGAACTACATCACACATTATCTTATCATGATACCTCATAATTAAAAAACTCATCAACATTGCATATTCACCTTAACCTCTCCACATTCATTCAACCATAGCAATTTGTAAGGTTTATGATGTTTTAGCATAGTTGATCCCAATTTTTTAACAAGTGTAGTGCTAGCCACAACCCCTTTAGCAATGGCTCCATTAACCTCTATTATCTGGGAAAGTCTTCTCATTTATCTCAGTTACGCCGAAAGACATGATGTCGAAATGGTAAGCCTTTCAATCTTTAAGTAACTACTCGTAGAAGAGGGAAATCGATCAATATTAACACGATCAGTTGTCCTGGGAAGTAACGATGGTTCAAACATAGTAATGAATAGGCACTAGAACAAAAATGGGCTTTGGCAACACTTAAAAGGCAACATTCATTGATTAAATGTTGCTAAAAAAGTCAATTGCAAAATTTTAATATGTGAATGTTGCCATTAGTTAATGTAAATGAGTTTTGACAACGTTTTTTAGAAAAGTGTTGCGATAGACCCCTTTTTTGCAACGTTTATTGAGTGTTACGAAAATGTTGCAAAAGGCCTTTCGCAACGTCCTTTTTTGTTGTAGTGAAGTGTAGTTGACCCATTCCATATATCACTAATTTATTGAGAATAAGATTTTGTTTGTTGTTATTATTGAATTAAATGTGTGTGCAGATAGGGCACTTGAAGAAAGGCATAAACCCACCTTCAATAATGGATCTGCAATTTGGATCACAATATCTCACCGCAACCATGAAACCACCTCCATTTAATCCTTGTTTGGTACAAATTAAATTTCAAATTTTGATGTAAATTAAAATCAATAATTAATTTTGACAACATATTTAATTGATTTCACAACTTTTTAATCATACATTCATCAGTCTTTATCGAAATTCACTAAAAATCTAATTTTAATTCTCATCAAGCAAGAATTAAATGCTATTCATGTATATTATCCCAAATAATTAAGGAAAAATTAGGCCCAATACCCTAAAAAATTAACTTATTTGATTAATACTCTGTTAACTAATTAAAACATTTTAGAACGTAATTAATACGTTACAAAATCCCCCAAATCCCTAAACCACGTACAATCTATAGTGATTTCGTCTCGCTTGATTTCTGAAACTCAATAGCGGAGTATCATTCCCCATTATTCGGTTGGTGTGATACACTATCGTTGATCTCGAAGGCCTAGTTAATGGAGACTCATCGTAGATGAAGTTTCGATAACTGAGTTGATTTTGCTCCGAAAGCTTCTTAGAATGCAGGAGTCCTTTGAGTTGCAGAGCCTCAAGAATTTGTTTCAACGTTTCCAAATCTTTAGAAGTCTCGTAGATTCCTCTCATCTTCAATCTCTTCTCAATCTCTCATTCGATTGAAATCGTCTGCTTTGGCTCGGGAAAAATGTCAGTCGAGTCGAAGAAACGTTTGCGATGAGTCGGAGTTTTCCATGGCGATAAATTCACCTCTCTAATTAATTCTTTAGGCCGTTCAGTTTTCTTACTCTTGGATGAATATTTGATTGGATTTGCATGGCTTGGTGTCTCAAACACCGCATTGTCCTGCACAAAAAATTTAAATAGTAATCTCTATTAATTAAAAGTTTTTGTGCAGGAGTAGTCTCCCAACACACTCATCTAAACAATTTGTTGAGTCCAAGAACAGCAAAGATGTCGAGAAGCATGAAAATGCTTTAAAATCTGATGATGTAAAAGTGAAAGCTGTAGAATCTCTTGGAGTGGTGGCCAGTTTAATGAGTATAGATTCACTGTCAGAAGATATCAAGGCAAAATATAGAAGTTTGGCCTCTTATTTTCAAAGCATGTCTTTTAATTCCATTTTTTTCTTGCAAGTTTGATGTTTAAAGGCACAATCATTAAGTCAAGTCACTTTTTTAATCTCTGTCAATATTTGTCACTTTTTTTTTAATCTTTGTCACTTTTTTAAAGGTTGTCACTTTTTTTTGAATATTTATCACTTTTTTTAATGCATATCACTTTTTTTCTATCACATTTTGAAATTTATCACTTTTTTAGCGACAAACATCATTTTTAATAAAAGTTGTATATCACATTTTAATTAAAAGTAACATGTCACCTTTTATTGCAAAAAAAAAAAGTGTAAAAGTGACACTTAATTTTATACAATATTTTTTACTTTCAAAATATTTTTCACATGATTTTCAAAAGTCCATTAATTTTAAGGGTATTTTTGTAAGTTGCCCGTTAATTAATTGACGTCAATATGGGCCTATCCAGCCCGTAATACTATCCACATCCACAGGGCCTTGAAAAGCTAGGGCTCGTCCTGAGCCAAGTACACAATGCTCACGCCATCTCTCGTCACAAAATTGCACTCCATAGCTGAACTTCGCCGCAGTAAAATTGGTATTTTCCCTCCCTGCTGTCTCCTACACACATAACACACATATATGTGTGTTTGTATTTGTATCTATTATATAATCGCAGGTTCTAAAATCATAGATTTTGTTGATTTTGCAGGTGAAGTACTCCAGAGAGCTGGATAACCCTACCAAATGTATGCCCTTTTTCTTTCTTCAGCAAAATTCATTGTTTATGTAAATATTTATTGTACAAATTTTTTTTTTAAAATATAATATGTCTCACGGTTTCGTTATTCCTATTGCAGTGTGCAAGGCAAGGGGTTCCAATCTCAGAGTTCATTTCAAGGTAATGATTTTAATTTTGATTCTTTTCCTGTAGTTTATGTACCATTGATGTTAAAATATCCTGAAAAGTATTTTTTTTCTATAATATTTTGTGGATTTGTAATGGAATTTTGGCGGTGTTAATTGTGATTTGCCAATGGTTTGAGATTGATTATGGGATTGTGGTTGGTGTCAATGTGACTTGATGAAAAAGGCAGGGATCTGTTGCCATTTGTGAACCGGTCTCTTAAACTTCAGGGACAAAAAAAAAAAAAATTGCATTGTTATTGGGTGAACCTCTCGTGTTTTCAAGGACTGACGGTTCAGTAAACGATGTTACATTGCTATCTCTATCAGTTGGTTTATTTGAAATATTCCCAAGTAGGATTTATGAGTTTTTTCCTTAAATAATAGTTACTTGGTGTAATTTCCCCCCTGTGTAAAGCCCAATTAAAAGGCGGGCCTGACAACCCAAGTCTATTTAGCAAGGGGGTGCAAACTAGGTTTTCTTTCTTGGTATTGTACGCTAAAACTTGGGAATATTTTCATCACCCCCAGCCTAGGTTTTCTTTCTCAGTATCTTACGTTGCAGTGATTTCTTCTCAACTTCTTCATCACCAAACTTGGAAGGTATTATCGGATTGTATTAGTGTTAAAACGGGCTTTATATGTTGAAATTGACTAGATTTGTTTGTTGTGAATGATTTAATTTGAACTCAACTCCTTATAATTTACTTTAATTTTCCAGAATTGTTGTTTCTTGATGGTAAACTTTCTCTAGCAACAGTGATTTTTTCAACAATATTTCTCTTGAATTTTTGATGCGATTGTTTTTGATTTTCCATTGGTGAAATACCCAAGACCAAAATCCAATGGGGGCAGTTTCCCCCTAGACCCCAGGTGGCTCCGCTCCTGTTTTGAGAACTGCGCAATTCATTTTGAAATGTCCATTTGGTCTTTATATTTGAGGAACGTGAAACGCTGAAGACGTTCACAATTTTAAAATCGGTTTGGTCTAAGGCAAGAACTTGGCCACCCAAGCTGATTTTTGCCCACCCCTTGTTGCTTCTATATTAATTTAAATATTCTTACCATTTTATCGTTATTTCATTGACTTTTTTACATTTTTGCATATTTGTTTCACTGGGTTATATCATGATTTCCTTTAATAATATGTTATTGTTTTTTGGTTTGGTTTTAGTTCCAAATTTCTTAAGTTAATTATTATGCCTCCATTTTTTACATTGATGTTATTGGTTTTCAACATTGACTTGTTGCTCCATTATTGAGGTGTATTGGCCATAAAATAAATGTATGGAGTTTTTACGGTTTATATACTGATGCTGTTAAAAATTCGATGATTCAATTTCATCATGTTGCAGACGGTGTATTGGATATGATGAGTTTGATTTCTCAAAATGCTATACCCAAAGAGGTGAAAAGGTATGCAAATAAGGATGGGACTACACGTGTCGAGGATGGGAACAAAGAGGTTGAGGATGGACAGGAGCTTGATTTGGATGCTATAAAGAATCTAAAAAGGAGGAGAGAACGAAAGAAAAAGGATGAAAAATTAGAGATTGAGCAGGAGAGGGAAATGAATAAGCTAGAGAACTTTTTGTTTGGCTCTTTGTACTCTCCCATTGAGTTTGGGAAACACAATGAAGAAATGAGAGAAGACAATAGCTCTGCATTGTTTTTCACGGACAGGTCAGCAAATAGTATGTTGTCAGTTTTTGAAGAGGATACAGGATTGGCAGAAGAAACAAGTGACGAAGAGGAAATTAAGCAAAGGAAACCTGTATGGGTAGATGAAGAAGAGGAGAAAGCCAGTATAAATATAGCTAAAGTGAACAAATTGAGGAAACTGAGGAAGGAAGAGGACGAGTGTGTAATTTCTGGTTCTTCATATGTGTCAAGATTGAGAGCTCAGCATGCTAAGCTGAACCCTGGAACTGATTGGGCACAACCTGATGTACGGGCGAGAGATTACAGCTCTGACGACGAGGATGTCGATAAAGAAAGTGGGGCAGTGATGGCCAGTGGTTACGAGGATGCTGAAGGTGTTGATGATATCCTTAAAAGGAATGAAGATCTTGTTGTGAAGAATAGTGCAAAATTGTTACCAGGGCGTCTAGAGTATTCAAGGCTGGTGGATGCCAATATGATGGAACGTTCAAATGGTCCCGTAAAATCAGTCCAGTTTCACAAAAATGCACAGTTGCTCCTTGCTGCTGGATTGGATAAGACGATAAGATTTTTTCAAATTGATGGAAAAAAGAATGCTAAAATACAAAGCATCTTTCTTGATGGTTATCCGATTTATAAGGCTTCTTTCTTACCCGATGGGTCTCAGGTTATTATATCGGGAAGAAGAAAGTTTGCGTATAGCTTTGATTTAGTCACGACAAAGAAAAATGAGATAGGCCCTCTAATTGGAAGGGAGGAGAAGAGCTTGGAAAGCTTTGAGGTTTCTCCTGATTCTAATACAATTGCTTTTCTTGGCAATGAAGGTTATATTTTATTAGTTTCAACGAAAACAAAAGAACTCATTGGGACCTTGAAAATGAATGGGACTGTTCGTTCAGTAGCTTTTACCAATGACGGACAGCAATTGCTGAGCTCTGGTGGGGATGGGCATATTTACCACTGGGACCTGAGAACAAGGACTTGCTTCCACAAAGGAGTCGATGACGGTTGCATAACTGGTACAGCCCTTTGCACTTCCCCAACTGGAAATTTATTTGCAGCTGGTTCAGACAAGGGTGCTGTGAACATTTACGACAGGGAAGACTTCTTAGGTGGGAAGAGGAAACCACTCAAGATCCTTCATAAACTGAACGCTGAAGTGAATTTCATGAAATTCAACAACGATTCTCAAATGTTGGCCATCTGTTCGAACATGAAGAAGAGCAGCTTAAAATTGGTTCATGTTCCATCATTTACCATGTTCTCAAACTGGCCACCATTAACTCAGACTCTGCAACATACAAACTGTCTAGACTTCAGTCCTCATGGAGGTTTTATGGCACTGGGAAATGCTGCCGGAAAAGTGTTACTATACAAGCTCCATCACTACCATAATGCATAGTGATTTTTTCTATAAACAGAGTTCATATATCATTTGTTGTTGGTTTAACAGTTGAGTGAGATGCATTTCCATCCATCTGCAGTTCATATCTGCGGTAATTTTGTTCTTTCTTTTCAGTACCTTTTATATTTAGACTAGAACTGATTGGAGTTCAAACTGGTTTCTGTTACAAAAATTTATTGTACTTTGCCTAGCTGGGTTAATTTTAGCTAGACATTGATGCTATGTAGCGATAATCAAGGTACCTAATATATGTCAACGGTTAGTTTTATTTGGTTTTTTTACCCCGGATTAGACATCATGTCCAACTAAAGATGATCTGGATAAATCAAAGCAGAAAACCTTAATTGTAGACACTGTCACAAGGATCTAATTTCTGAAGATAAACGTGAACAAAAAAAATAAAAATAAAAGAGCATATTTGCTATGTCAAGAGTAAAATGAACTAATCAAGATTAAAAAAAGTGAAGTGTAAAGTTTGGTGACACAAATCGTGCTTGATTGATTTGGGTGTCTGGCTTGCTGGAAGAGTCCATACTAGACAACATTAAGAAATGCTATATTGTCCTCTTTTGTACACGAATATCGTCTTTATGTCTACACTTGTTCATTATAAGAACCAGACTACGCGGTTATAATTCAAATTAATACTTTGAATGTCATCAAGATTAACATACTGGTAACATTAGTTTGGATCTGACCAACTCGATTATTTGTAGTAGTACTCGTCGTGATAGCATAGTTGGATTGCCTATATTATATCCGCAATTCACTTTCTCTAGAAGATGGGTGATAGAATAACCGCTTCTGTGGAATAATTGAGGGACAATGCCCCCTGAACCCCCAACCTAGGGAGCCTACCAGCACACCCGATCAGAAGTGAATTACGAGTTGGACCAATCTGAAAATCGAGCTCTCCTTGCGTGCAATGATGATGTGATGAACCTATCATTGTAATTCGATGCTGAAAAAATGGCAATGAGAAATTTTATCTCAACGTAGGAAATAACGATGTGGAGGACTGTGAACCAATTCAAATTTTGATCTTGACATTTCGTTTTGAATTTAAACAAATGGAGATAAAATGTAAGATTTTAAGACCAGCATTAATTTTACGAAAATTAAAAAACACTATCTTGCATGAACATCAATTAATTGTTAGATTATTTAATTCATGAAACCTACATTGAACTTATTCACCAATTAATTGATATGTCATATCATTGATACTTAACAACGCTACTTAGTAGATAATCTCTAAAAAAACTTATCACAGATGTTATGAAACGAAAGAGAAATCAACAAATAAATATATTCATTTTTGGCTCCTCTTTTCTAGTTTGGGGGGTGGGGGCTATGTCAGCCATCTATTTTACGCTTCCACATACTATGCTCATTAATTGGATTGAAATATCATCAGCTTCTTAACCTCCACAGAGTACAAATTCATCTATAAAAATCTCAGTATCCCCCCTCCATTTATACCCACCATGCAGTGGGACCTAAACCATCAGCATCAAGTGATCCCTGCCACAAAATACAAGAGCCAAATTTAGCAACTTAATTCTGCAAAAATACTGCCATTGGCAAGGGCTGCACAAATATTAATTAGTCTTTTGAACTTGTCAAATACAGAAACAAATATATATACATGGCAAAATGAAAAGGAAAACTAGAATGAGAAATCACAACAGTGGTATTGTGAATTATTACAGTGTTCACGCAGAATTCAAATTTTTTTAGACCGTCATCGTCAGTTAAAAACTCGCATAGTTGAGTGAGTGCAATCAATATAGCCTTAGCAATACTTTAGGCCCAGAGGGAGCCCCATGAGTATAAAAATAATATAAAACACCCTACTTTGATTTTATCTGTAACAACCAGGCCATCACTTAAAGGATCAATATTTAACATCGGACAAAGTATCAAGGGAGGAGTCAAACCCCAGGAAGGGTTACGATTACTGAATTTTATCATAGGAACGTAAAGGCTCTGTTAACATGTTCTATAATGTATGGGGTCAACATAATAGAGATAGAAAATTGTTGTACAATCTATGAGGGAAAGGCAGTTCATGAATGCCCCCACCCCCCAAAGAAAGAAACAGAAGAAGAAACACAGAGAGGGTCGTCTTAGACAAATTGAAAAGGAAAACCAGAGTCAAGAAATTGCAGCACCTTTAGAGGATTATTATAGAATTCATGTGGAGTTCAAATTCTTTTAACCTTTAGTTAAAAAAGTTGCATAGTTGATTAAATGAAATCTATCCTTTCAACACAACAAACATAACAACTAAAATATTGTACTTCGCTTTTCTCAGTAACAAACAAGCATCAATCACATAAAGAACAACATCTAGCATTGTACAAATTGGTAGGGACGAAATCACCCTTGGAAGGTTACATATTCTTGAAATTTTAACATAGGAATGTAGAGTAGCCTTTACGATTTTTAGTATGTAAGGTGGTCAACTTAATAGAACACATAAAATTGACGTATGATATATGAAGGGTAAGGCAACTTGAGAATACAGAACAGACACCACACCACCAGAAAAATGGGAAAAATAAAAAGAGTGCACTCACACTGACCTTATGTATAATGTACTGCTTTCAAAATTTGCTTTTCAATTTCCAAATTCAGCAGAATCTCAAATATAAATTGAACTGTCCAGAAAGAATGACCATAAATTCTAGAGAACCAGAGAGAGTATAGCAAGGACTAAATATGAAGTAACAGGTATGGCATGTCGCACTGGTATATGACCTGCGAAGGAAGGAGATTAAGAAGAATAATAAAGATTACACTTAAAAAATGTAAAAGGAGAATGATTTCAGAAGGAACACCTTCCCTAAAAGGTTCAGTTCATTTTTGACAGGGAGAGAAGATGATTTAATTAAATTTCTGATGGCATGAATTTAAACAAACATACAATAGAGATACGAGGAATTCTTTGCATGCTACGCTAGGAAGAATATTCACATATACCTAATAAACATTAATCAAACACAACACCTACTTCAGAAGCCCAAAATAGTGGCACAATTATCATAGAATGAAGCACAGTTGTTGACTTACAGTGATCAACATAGGGGCAAACGGCTTTATATCTTTTTGCCTCGAACCTTTTTCTTCTGAATCTTTCCCTTGCTCTATAGGTATAGGTGGATAATTTACACTGTGAACACTGAATCTTATCTGCAGTCAGAAACAGGGAGTTGAAGTTCAATAGCAAATCACAAGTTTGAATTGCTGTTGAAGTAAGAAAAAATTCTCAAAGCATAAGAGCAACCTCATCCGTCCAATCTATCGGGTAATTTTCTCCCATGTACTCCCACACCCACTTAATTCCGTTCCTGAGGAGGAAAAAACCGTCAGATTTAGAGAAAGGTCATGAATTACCAAAAAAGTGTAGCATCTGGTCAGAAGCGTTTCATGATGAATTTGATGACAGTTGAGATCTTGCTTATGTTCTGGATCGGGTTCAATATGATAAGGATTCGGAATTAAAGGGACGGGTACATAAATGTCATTAAAAAATCCAAGTGACACTGCCAAGAATAGATTTAAAATCAGCATGCCAGATAAATTTCCTATAACTTCTCTTGTTACAAATGCAATTCTATGGGAAGAATGCAGATTTCTAAACCTATATTCCATCGAAGAAACAATTGCAATAACTTATATATGTTGCTATATGATTATATTATAATGGACTTGAGATATTAAACTACACCATAAACTAGACAGAAAAATAAACTATTTCTTGCAGATTGATACAAATAAGAAATAACATCCTTAATAGATCAAAATTTTTAGCATACAAAGAAACACAGGTGCCTTACAGCCTTTCCATCAGAATGCACTAAATGTAGAGTATACTGAATAGATAAACTACATAAGGTAAAGGAGACCTAGGAAGGAAAAAAGGACCAACGCTCTGAAGCATAACAAAGGAGATGGGAAAATCATCCTAGAATTTCACATAATTAGAAGATCAGTATTTCAGACAATTGCCATCCTTAATGTTGATTCTGCACACTATATAAGCAACAACAACATCTAGAGAAGCAGATGATTTTCTGACTTTGAAAAACCGCAAGATACCAATATCTTCTCACCTAAAATGATAGGAAACAACATCATTATCAACATGCACACTTACACAGTCACAAGTATCTGATCTTAAAAAGGAAAAAAGGTGACTACTAGAACCTAAGTTCTGTTTCATTTGAAACGTAACTACACAGCAAAACTACTTGCTCTCATCTAAGCCCATGTTTGGCTACCGTTCATAATTTGTTTATAATGGTCAAGCCATTTTTTATCCATATATTTTGTGGGTTCCACAAATACTACTGGCATATTCACTGCTCATTTTAACCATTTATAACCATTTATAAACAACTCCCAAACATGCTTTAACTATGAGACCAGGGACACGTCAGGCTTGAATCAAGTTTTGATATA